>JAQZBX010086503.1:0-12990 GCA_029593785.1 Cabassous unicinctus | reverse complement strand
AAAAAGACATGGCAAAGGACAGAGTTGGTGTACTTTTGATGTTGGAGTTCTGATGAGGAAGGAGAGAAGGCCCCACGAAAAGAGATGAGCCGTTCACCTGACAGTTCACAGCTGGCCTTGTGGAGAGGGGCAAAGCCTACATAGTCTACAGCTGACCTTGTGGAGGAAACAGAGGAACTGAGCCTGGAGAGAAACGGAGCCCCGGGAAGAGAGGAACCCAAGAAGCCCAAGCAAACGTCGGCAGCTGTCTTGCTCCAACACGTGGCAACAGACTTTGGTGAAGGAATAAAATTATGCTTTATGGCCTGGTAAGCTTCTACCCCAAATAAATACCCTTTATAAAGACAAAACAACAACAACAACAACAACAAATATGATCGTTATATATTTAGGATGTTCAATTTTAACTCCATGGTAACCAAAAAGAAAATAGATGAAAAATATATCCAGATAAATGAAAAGGCACTCAATGTGGTCAACAAAAAAGTAAAATAAAATAAGTAGGCATTAACAGAAGAAGATCTAAATATAAAAGCAACAACCATAAAACTCCTAAATAAAATGTAGGAAACATCTTCAAGATCTTGTGGTAGGTGGTAGTTTCTTAAACCTTACACCCAAAGCATAAGCAACAAAAGAAAAAATAGATAAATGGGACTTCCTCAAAGGACTTTGTCAAAAGTGTGAAAAGGCAGCCAACTCAATGGGAAAAAATATTTGGAAATCACATATCCGATAAGGATTTAATATACATGATATAGAAAGAGATCATACAACTCAATAATAAAAAGACAAACGACCCAATTAAAAAATGGGCAAAAAGACTTGAAAAGACAATTATCCAAAGAAGAAATACAAATGGTGAAGAAACACATGAAAAAATATTCAACATCACTAGTGATTAGGGCAATACAAATCAAAACTTCAATGAGGTATCATTTCACACCTATTAAAACGGCTACTATTAAAAAGTCAGAAAACTGTAAATGTTGGAAAGTACGTGGAGAGATAGGAATGCTTATTCACTGTTAGTAGGAATGAAGAATGGTACAGCCACTGAGGAGGACTGCTTGGCACTTCCTAAGGAAGTTGTATATAGACTTGCCATGTGACCTGGCAATACCATTACTAGGCATATACCCAGAAGAACTGAGAGCAGAGACACAAACAGACATCTGCACACCAATGTTCATAGTGGCATTATTCACAATTGCCAAAAGTTGGAAACAACCCAGGTGTCCATCAACTGATAAATGGATAAACAAATTGTGGTGTATGCACACGATGGAATACTATTCAGTGATAAGAAGAAATGAAGTTGTGAAGCATATGACAACATGGATGAAGGTGGAGGACATAATATTGTTTGACGCAAGCCAGACACAAAAGGACAAATACTGTATGACTGCGATATTATGAACTAAACATATTGTGTAAACTCATAGAGTTAATAATTCAGAGAAGGAGGGTAGAGAATGGAAAGCTAAGGGTTAATCTGTGCAGAATTGGTAAAAATGTTGTTTGGAAATCTTTGGAAATCAATGGAAATGATGAGAGCACTACATGCTGTTTGTGACTTGCAGAGTTACTAAATGGGTATGACAGTAGTTGAAAGGGAATGTCTAAGGACATGTATATTACTAGAAGGAAAGCTAAAAAATGTAACATGGGACTGTATAACATAGTGAAACCTCATGTAAAATATAAATATGGGTTTCAATGCGTATATAATACTGGTTTTACAAAATATAAATACAAATATACTAGAGAGAAGGAAACAGAACAGTAGCTATGTATTACAGGGGAAGCATAGAGCGTTTAAGAGGTGATGAGTTTTTGTTTGTTTTTTGTTTATTATTATTGGAATAACAAAAATGCTCTAAAAAGGATTGAAGTGATGAATGCACAACTATGTGATTATTCCAAATACAATTGATTGTACAATTTGGATGGATTTATTCTTTATTAATATGTATCAATAAAACTGATTTGTTAAAAAAAATTTAAAAATTGAAATCATATACTGTATATTCTCCAACTACAACAGAATGAAGCTAGAAATCAGTAACAGAGAATACACAAATATGTGGAAATTAAACAATATACTCTTAAACAACCAATGCATATAAGAGGAAATCAAAAGGGAAATACCTCGAGGTAAATGAAAATGGAAAAATACAACATACCAAAACTTATGCAATGCAGCTAAGCAGTGTTGAGAGTGACATTTATTGCTCTAAATGTTTAAATTAAAAAAAAGCAAAAAAAAAGCAAATGAGAGACAACTTCAATAGTGGAAAAAAATAGAAAAAGATAGCAAACTAAACACAGAGCAAGCAGAAGGAAGGAAATAACAAAGATTAGAGTTGAAATAAATGAAATAGAAAACAAAACAAAAAAACTAGGAAGAGAATGAACAAAACCAAAAGTTGGTTCTTTGTAAAAAACATAAACATGACAAACCTTTAGGTATCCTGATAGGAAAAAAAAGAGTGCGAACACAACTAAAAATAGAAATGAAAAGGGGTCATTACTACTGACCCCAGAGAAATAAAAAGGACTATAAGAGGATACTATGAACAACTATACGCCAATAAATTTAGATAAACTAGATGAAATGGACAAATTCTTAGAAACAAACAAACTACCTACATCCCCTCAAGAAGAAACAGAAGATTTCAAGAAACTAATTTCTAGTAAAGAGGTTGAATCAGCCATCAAAAACCTCCCAACACAGAAAAGCCCAATACCAGATGGCTACACAGTGGAATTTCACAAGACATTCAAAGAAGACATAATTCCAATTCTGCTCAAAGTCTTCCAAATAATTGAAGAGGACGGAGCACTCCCTAATTCATTCTAGGAGGACAAAATTACCCTCATACCAAAACCAGATAAGGATACCACAAGAAAAGAGAAGACTAATATCTCTTATGAATATAGATGCAAAAATTCTGAACAAAGTACTAGCAAACCAAATCTGACAGCACATTAAAATTATTATACACCATGATTCAATGGGATTTACCTCAAGTATGAACGTTGGTTCAACATAAGAAAAGCAATTAATGCAATACACCACATTAACACAATGATGGATAAAAGTCACATGATCATCTGAATTGATGCAGAAAAGACACTTAACAAAATCCAATACCCCTTCTTAATAAAAACACTTAGAACACTAGGAATAGAAGGAAAGTTCCTCAATATTATAAAGGCATAAATTAAAAACCCATAGCTAACTTTATACTTAATGGTGAAAGAGTGAAATGTTTCCTCCTAAGAACAGAAACAAGACAAGAATGCCCACTGTCACCACTAGTATTCAACATTGTACTGGAAATTCTTACAGAGTAATTAGGCAAGAAAAAGAAACAAAAGGCATTCAAATGGAAAGGAAGAAGTAAAACATTCCCTATTTGTAGATGATATACAGAAAATCCTGGAAAATCCACAAGAAAGCTCCCAGAGCTTTAATAAATAAACCCAGCACAGTGGCGGGGTACACATGATCAACACACCAAAATCAGCAGTTTTTATATGCACAAGCAATAAACAATCAGCAGAAGAAATCAAGAAAAAAATTTAAATTCACAGTAGCAAATAAAAGAATCAAATATCTAGGAATAAATCTTATCAAAGATGTTAAGGATTTTTGTACACAGAAAACTACAAAACATTGCTAAGAAACCTAAATACATGAAAAGACATACTGTGTTGATGGATTGGAAGAATAAATATCGTTAAGATGTCAATAATGCCCAAAGCAATTTATAGATTCAACACAATACCAATCAAAATCCCAATAAACTTCTTTGCAGAAATGGAAAAGCGAATCATCAATTTTATATGGAAGGTTAAGGGGCCCTGAATAGCTAAAGCCATTGAAAAATAATGAAGTTGGAGGAATCACATTTATCAGTCTTAAAACTTATTACAAAACCACCGTAATCAAAACAGCATGTTACTGACACAAGGACAGATAAACAGACCAATGTCTCTGTGTGTGTGTGTGTGTGTGTGTGTGTGTGCGCGTGCACGTATATGTATATGTGTCTATATATATGAAGTATGAAGAGATGTTGAATATGTGTGATACCTTAAACAAGTGTATTAGATAATAGAAACTAGGAGTCTAAATATCCTTAATTTTCAAACTGATACCAGAATCTTATTTTTTTAATTTTTAAAAATTAAAAAATTAAAATTAAAACTTACTACTCTTACAGAAATATTAGCAACCAACCTTTGGTAATGGTGTAGATAAAGTACTTTTGGCAGATGTCCATGGATAATCTCTTTTATTTTTGGATTTGCCATGATCAGCTGATGTGAAATTTTTAGATATACTTTGTGAAGGAGCTGCTTTAGAATCAAATTGCCGATAACTAGTTTCAGGAGTTTCCAATAAAGATGTTTGTGTTTTCTGTATTTAACAAAAGCGAATAAAAACATAATTAAATGTCATTTTAATTATTCATTTCTTTAATTAAAGTGTAGCAACTAGTAGAAATAATACTGAAGTAAATGAGAATCTATCCAAAAATCTATTGATTGAAAAGTTTGAGTAAATTACACTTAGTCTCTGTCATTTTGCTTTCTCATTTAAGATGAAAGTGGCATATGCTCCTTCTGTGTCTTCTCAGAGCTGCTGTGAAAACAAATATGTCAACTCTTGATATGACCAAAAATTGAGGATACTCTAGATAACAAATCTCAATAATCTCAATTATGGTAGCAAAAAACCTTAACTTGTGGTCCAATACAAGAGCCTTTAGATCAGAGGGCAATTTATTCTCATATTCATTCATTCATCCTCTCTTATGCATTCATACTTTCTCTCACCTATAAAATAGCCTTTTTCTACCCTCAGCCTTATACCCACCCACCCCCCAAAATAAGACAAAACTATAAAAGTAAGGAATTAGAGGCATTTTCAGGAAAATCTGAGAAAATGGCTATTTTCTTCAACTATTAAACAAACTGCTAATTTACTCTAAACACAAACAATATTTCAACACAATTTCCTCAGTTCACTTTCTCTCTACTTTTGTATTCAGCTTCTTTTAGCACCCGGCTTAGCTTTCTAGTTGCTTTAGTGAAATCCTATATCACTTTTACCACTTCCTTCATTCACCACCCTCTCTATGAAGATAATCATAGCAATCAGTCACATGGAAAAATGCAGCACAAAAAAAGGGCTACAAGGACAGTACTCTCAAAAGCTTAGTGGCTCAATTTGCAGTGAATTTCAATTAGGAGGGTATGGAGTATAGGATTAAGAGGTAACTGTATACTATTAATACATTGGTCTAGGAGCCAAGTAATATGCTCTTTTTCTCCTGGCTATTTTACTCTCTTACAAGGTGATTTTAAATAAACCACCAAGTATCTCCAGGCTCAAATTTATTCACCTATGAAATAATAAAGGAGCTAAATGAGATGAGTTGGAAGTTTCTCGCCCAGCCCTAGTAATCTGTCACTTCATAATCCTTTTTCCAGCAGGTAGGAATTTTGATGGCATTCTTTTTCCAGAGTTGTATTTCTATCCTTTTTCCTACCTATTTTGATCACTGTTGATGACACAATTTTTGAAGGCAAATTTTCTTCTGCTTTCTGGATTCAATAGGAGTCATGCCCTAATCTCCAAAATATAACTGCTTTTGTGGACAGTTTTCCCATCTGATAATGGCAACTTAAAATCATTGCACCATCTTGTGGTTATGTCTGAAATTGACATTTTCTTTATAGCCACAGAAAATGCATCCCATTCTAAAATAATGAAGTATCCCTTTTCATAATATATCATGGAAACACATGTATTTTCCTACAAGTTGCATTATTTTATGAATATTAAATTTCAATTTACGCATATAGACATTCACAATTTTCTCTGCTGTGTTTTTTTTTTAAACACTTATCCAGTATTTGCTATGTGCCAAGCACTATTTTAGGTACTTTACAAAATTATCTCATTTAATCCTTATATAACAACATTAGGAGAAAAAGTACTATTATTATCCCTTTATATATGAGGAAACTGACACATGGAGAACTTAAGTAACTTGCCCAGATGCAGAAATGGTCGCTAAACTTGCAATATTTCAAAAGCAAACAAAAGCCTAGTTAACTTTTTTCATTTCTTGATCATTTTCTCATTTGCAACATATCTATCCAGATTCCCAGATCAAATACAGGGCATTTATTAGTCTACTTGATAACAGATACAAAAAAGGGCATATATATTACTGGAATTATATATATAAATAAAAATAACTATAAAAACATGTGATACAAACTTTCATTATATAAACACATACTAAATTTAGAAAAGGTAATTAGAACTTAGGCAATTTTTATTCATAAGACACTTCCCTAAGAATATATCTAACACTGCTGACTAATTTTATTAATATGATAATTTTTCCAAATATGTTTTCAAGTGTCTAGCACAGTGTCTGGGACCTATGAGGTACTCAATATCATTCACAGGTTCAATTTTTCTTTCTTCCCTTTCTTTGAACCCAAACGTAACAAAATTGTAGCATTGTCTTTATCTAACAACTGACCTGTTCCAAGACCATTCTGATTGTGTTTCAGTTTAACTATAATCAAAGCAACTTCTGTGGAGACTTAGGAGACTAAACATTATTATGTATAAAGCATATAATTAGCATTTTAACCAAAAATTGCAAGAAAAAACTATTCAGTAACAATCTTATATTACCAAATGGGTTAGGTACGAATACTTTTCTTCCCCAACTATGGTCCTTCCTTCCACATGTAGAGAGCAGAACTAGGGTAACATTCCTAACTTCTCTCTCTGCTTCCTTAGAAAAAAGAACAATGATTTATAGTGACTGGTGGATTTGGAAGGAGATACTAGGCATGTATAGTCCAGCCTCTTCCTTTTCTTCCTCTTGGGAACTAAAGGAAGCACACATTCTCCTCTGCTCCTTTATGCTGTAAGTTTTACAAGAGCAGGTCATCAAGTGGTTTAGACCTGCCCCCGTCCAGCACTATCAGTGACAGAGTAGTTACATCTGTTTAATTAGGAATTTCAGAATTAGGAAATCATCTTGCCTACAAATATAAGCCACATTCTCCAATATTAGTTATCAGTAATAAAAATATTATTTTGGTTCTCCTTTGTCTTTCCCAACTGGTTCAGAACTTAAGTGAGGAACATAGTATGTTATTTATTGGGCTCCCTCTAAACCAACATTAGACATAATCTAAATATAAGATCTTGAATTCTAATGAAAATATTTTGCCTCTAACACTGCAAATTTGTCAATAGAGAAATACAGAAGTACTTAATTTAAGATAATAATATAATAAAGATTATATAGAAAGAATGAAATCTTCTCTTTAAATTTACCAATAACAAGTGATTTAAAATTTGTAGTTAATGCTTTTTAATTATTAGATAGCAAGAAACAATCAGGAAATGAAATTGTGTGAAATATTTAAAATATTATTGCCCACTTACAAACAAAGAACTATTTATAAGTACAGATATTTAGAAATGACTTGTTTATAGAAAAATTACAAGAATTTTGTAAAACTTTTTACCTTGTCCTTTTTTTCTTTGAGAGCAACTGTGTTTTCTTTTGCCTCTCTTTTGAATTTTTCCTAGTAAAAATGAATATCAAGTACATAAACCATAATCATTACTACTATCAAATGAATTTTCATATCATCAAAATAATATTTCCCAAGAAGTATTAAAACAAAGAAAGAAAATGACCTCTAAATCTTTTCTCATAATGGAAAGAAAAAAAGAAAAACTAATTCCTTTCTACAGTGGTAGGTATTTTAGATGGCTTAATTATCCATTTTTATTTTTATTTTTCTCTAATTTGTATCTGTGGAATCTTGAGTAATCAATTAAAACTCTGAATTTCAGCTTTCTCATTTGTAAAATGAAGTGAATGGACCAGATTATAAGGCAAGGAATATATACAACTAATCAAACTGCTGGTGGAGAGTGCCAAGAAAGATAAAAAATATTATGAGCCTTTAGAGCCAGAATTCACTTTTACCTGAATGTTGAGAAAATATGCATTTCAATTGGACCTTGAATAATGAACAGGTTTTCATATAAGATAAACAAGGATGAGGAACTTAAATAAAAGACTAAGAAGCAAAGATAACCACATGAATAAATACAGGAAAGTATAAAATACTTAGGAAATAATACATCACTTTTGTTGGAAAGCAGGGTATACATATATATAGAAGCAGTCAAGATTAAAAATGGTGAGGAGAGATGTAGTTAAAGCAGGAAATGTGAAATTCTAGGTTGTAGAATTTCTAGTTTATTCAGTAGGGGGAAAGCCACCTTATGCCTGGCCTTCAGAAATGAAGATACAGTATGCCTATAATATGACAGTCATCTGTAGAACAAAATTGCTTCAGTCTTGAGGAGCCCAAAAGTTTAGAAAAGGGAAAGCCTCCCAATGTGCAGAACTTTAGGCAGTCAAATTTGCCTTGCCTGCCCATGATGTCCGTACCAGTATCTATCCTCACTGAATGACCTGTGTACACCATGATATCTCTTCACACAGCGATGCTCCTGACCAGAGAGCTTACTTCATCATGAAAGATGGCAGTAAGGTGCTTTAACAGTAATAACTATTCTTATTATGTATCCTATCACTCACCAATGACCAATCTTCATCAATAGTAACAATTGGGGTCTACTCTAAGGTGCTGCAGAGCTGTTTTCTAGAATAAAGTAGATTCTCTGAACTAGCAATATTAAACTGACTCATATTGCTTTAATATATATCTTGCATTCTACAGGTACAGAATAGAGAACGCACATCTCACTGCACTGCACTATCTACAACTTTCACTCTTGCTGGTCTGGAGATCTTCCAACAGTCGTTCTGATACAATATGTAATTCTGAGGTGTGCATTAGCTCATACACAAATCTCTCTTTGCTAGTGGCTAGTTGATGAGGGATTCCCTAAGATCAAAAGAGATGTACAGTCTATTAAAGTCCCTGTTTACTCCAAACAATCAAAATATTCTAGGTCTAGCAAACACAGGATTGACTTGAGCCATCACAATAGAGAATAATAGCCCTGTGCCCAAATTTTAGACCTAAATCAACTTTAAAAACTAGGGTTCTTTGAATAAAAAGGAAGCTTGGTACTCTTACAGAAGAACTCTGCAATAACATCACAAATACATAAGGCATCCTTCCTACTATCTGGTGCACTGGGGAGAGAAATACTAGCACTGCTGGGGAATTGGACATTGACTCCATGTTAACAACAATTCTCGGGAACCCATAATGTTATTCTTTCTCGATGATCTCAATAATCAGAGTGCAGGGTTATCAGGGTCAGGTAACAAATGGAATTTAATTTGAATCTAACTCATGGTGATCCCACAGGATCATAAACCTATTCTGTGGTCATTTCTTTAGATCTGGATGTACAATTTGAATAGATAAACTCAGTAATTGGCATAATCCCCATATTTGTTCTGATTCACAGAGAGCTTTTAAGGTTGGAAGCACCAGCTGGAAGACCTTGAAACTATCCTTTCATATTAAGTTAGTAAACAAACAAAAAAATACCACATCCCTGACAGAGAATAAGTTCCCATTAAACCTTGAAATATATAGGGGTGGTGATTTGTGTCCCATAAAAACTATTTTAATTGGAAGCTACAAATGTCATCAAGTGATATATTGCTCATACTAATAGGCTTACATATAAAAACAAGGACTGTCATATTGACTGGGATCAAAATTAAGAATTAAGAAAAACAGTACATATAAAAAATTAACTGAATCTATGTAAACATAAAGTTCAAGTTAAACAGATGAAAAAAGCATGGTTAAAAAAGAGAATATAAATTTTTATAAATCTTGATGATGTAAAATAAAATAACTATCAAAATGAATATACAGAGGGAAGTGGATGTGGCTCAATCGATTGGGAGGTCTAGGGTTCAATTCCTGGAGCCTCCTGGTGAAAGGCAAGCTGGCCCATGAGGCAAGCTGACCCATGCAGGAGTCCTGGCCCACACAGGAGTGCTGGCCCGCATGGAGAGATGGCCCACACGGAGAGCTGGCGCAGCAAGATGACGCAACAGAAAGAGACACAGAAGAGACAATAAGAGATGCAGCAGACCTGGGAGCTGAGGTGGTGCCAGAGATTGAGCACCTCTCTCCACTCCGGAAGGTCGCAGGATTGGTTCCCAGTGCCGCCTAAAGAGAAGACAAGCAGACACAGAAGAGCACACAGAGATCAGACAGTGAGTGCAAAACAACGGGGGTGGGGGGTGCGGGAAGGAGGATTAAATAAATAAATCTTTTTTTAAAAATGCATGTACAGAAAAAGAGGAGGTAGGAGAAAGTGTTAAGTATATTACATAAAACTATACAGGTAACCAGAAAGTAATTTAAATTAAGACTACACACACTCTTCAAATCAACCAAAGTAAAACACACACACACACGCGAGAAAAGAAAAGTAGTACTAGAAAGAAATGTATAGGAAAGTTAAAGCTTAAAATGTACAGGGCTCCTATTTGGAATGATGGAAATGTTTTGGTAATGGATGATGGTGATGGTAGCACAACATTGTGAATACAATTAACTGCACTGAAATATATATCTGAATATGATTAAAAAGGGAAATGTTAGATTGTATATATGGTAACTGAATAAAAAAATTTTTTAAATTCATGGAACTACACTACACAGTGAACCCTAAGTTAAATCATGGACTTCAATTAATAGCACAATTATAAAAATGTGCTATCATCAATTATAACAAATGTTACACACCAATGCAAAGTGGTGGTGGTAGAGTGGTATACAGGAATCCTGTATTTTATGCATGATTGTTCTGTAAACCCACAACTTCTCTAATAAAGGGAAAAAATTAAATGTAAAATGAGATGACAAAATTGATTAAAATACATATATCAATAAATAAAATCAGGAAAACTAACCTATTGGAAAAAAAGAAGACTCTGAGGATAGAGACTCATTCAAGGTTAATTAAAAGAATGGATAAAAACATGCGACAAACAAAAAATCAAAGTGGCGGTCATAATGTGAATAACAGACAAGACTAACGTCAAGGCAAAAAGGACAAAGATAAAGGATATATTCTCCAAAGAACAACTGGCATAAACATTTATATAATAAATAATATTCATCAAAATACAAAGTAAAATTGGTGGGAATACAAGAAGAATGGAGACAGATAATGTAGTAAAAGTCTTAACTCTTCCTTTAGGCTCATGATTGATAAAATAGAAAAAATATATAAGGAAAGTTAAAGTAGATGAAATTTAAAAATTAATATAGTAGGTCAAACTTCTTGGTAAAGATGGTAGAGTGCAGCTAGATTTCAAAATCTTCCTCCCACTAAACTTAACAAAAAGGAAGGGATGAAGGGAAGGAGAGAAGGAAAATTTAAAATGGCAAAAATAAATTCAACAACAGAAACACACAACATCATGCCATAATCTCTGATTCTAGTGAGGCTCAGCATGAAGACCATCAAATACACTTGTGCTGATTTAATCCTAGTGGGCGTGGCTCCAAATCTTGTCATTACTTTCACAATATTGGTGAAAGAAAGTGAACATATATATATAGTAATGAGAATAGCTGTCACTAATATCCCTGAATTTGGTGAGAAGAGACCTGAAGGGATAAGTATGCGATTCAGGAAAATGATTCCTTTAAAAATGCCTAGAAATTGAAAGGCAAGAAAAAGCCTAAACCTTAAAATTTTGTCTCTCTAGACTGGAGAAAGAAAGCACAACAACCATAATCACACTGAATTAATTATCCTTGCCATTAAACAGAACACACTGGAATAAAGTCAAAAGATAAATAATTTTTAAAAAAAGAAAAAAGAAAATATTGTCCTAAAGGAACAGAAAACACACAAAAAAGAGATTGAGAACATTAAGTAAATTTTGTCCTTTTCCCTAGATCCTTCCCATCACCCTGTAAATGGTCTATACCAAATCATGATTCCTTACCTTTCCCCCCATAAAATTGAGTGAGAAAAGACAGCCTGATAAAAATGACAAAAGTAAATATCCATTGCTTATTTTCTCAGATAGGCAGACCGGCTCTAGGGCTTCACACTGAATTGGTAAAAATATCTGAAGCCTGAGAGCAAAGACATCAAAAGAAAACTGAAGACCAGTATCTCTTAAGAATATAGAAACAGAATATTCCCAAAATATTACCAAACCGAATCCAGCAACATATAAAGATGATTATACAACATGACAAAGCAGGATTTCTCCTAAGAATGCAAGGTTGGTTTAACATCCAAAAATCAATTAAGTTAATACTCCATATTAGAATAAATGACAAGAAATACAAGATCATCTAAATAGACACAGAAAACACATTTGACAAATTCCAACCCCTTTTAATAATAAAAATATTCAACTAATTAGGAATAGAAGGGAACTTCCTCAACATGATAAAGATCATCTAAATAAACTGAATTCCATCAAAATTAAAAACCTTTGTGCTGCAAACGATACTATCAAGGAAGTGAAAAAGAATCATGATAAAGGGCATATATGAAAATCCCACAGCCAACATCATACTCAACAATGAAAGCCTGAAAACTTTCCCTCAAACATCAGGAACTAGATAAGGATGCCCAATTTAACCATTGTTATTCAACATTGTACTGGAAGTTCTCTGACCAGAATGGAATCACACTATAAATTAATAACAGAAAGAAAAGATGGGAAGCGGGTGTGGCTCAATGGATAGAGCTCCCGTTTACCATATGGGAGGCCCTGGGTTCGCCTCCCGGGGCCTCCTTGTGAGGGCAGGCCGGCCGGCCTGTGCGGCGCGGTAAGCTGATGCAGCAAGACCTCACAGCAGGAAGCGGGTGTGGCTCAATCGATAGAGGCCCCGTTTACCATGCGGGAGGCCCCGGGTTCGCTTCCCGGGGCCTCCTTGTGAGAGCAGGCC
>JAQZBX010086502.1:0-12984 GCA_029593785.1 Cabassous unicinctus | reverse complement strand
GACCCCCAATGCTTTGCTGACACTGCACTTCTTGGCATATCTGTATATATGTTTGTGTGCGTGTGTCATTCTCAGCACAATTGGAAACAAGTCAGAGATAACTGCTTCAAGGTTTATATCTTTTTATAGAGCAGTTGGCATAATCTTCACATTATGGATATTATTCTTTAATGCAAAAATGGAATAATACCATTACAGTGGAGATCAAATTGGGTTTTGCCCATCCACTTCTAACAAGTTTTTGAAAATTTTCATTTCCTTAAGGTCCCTCTACATGGGAAAAAATCCCTAGAGCAGGAGTTCTCTAAGGAGTTATGCTTAGGTATTAAATTCTTTCCTCTGGGTAAATCTCCTGACCCAGAAAGATTTATTTTAAAACTTTTACAAATAATCCCATCCTTTTTCATACACTTCTCCCTCCATTCTAATTACATTTTTGAGAAATATGAAAACAAATTTGTCACTATTCTTATAGGAGATGAAGTTGGTTTTAACCTGAGCTGAGTAAAACCCCATTGCCCTTTTCAATATTTATTTCCCAAATTTTTATCAATGTGTAAAGCAGAAATTTTTCATCCTGATTTGATTGGATTATTGAACGGAAGAGGAGATGGGAATACTGAGCTACTAATTTAACACTGGGGTTATTTTGAAACTACATCCTGGGACACAAACAGAATCTAGAAATGTGGGCTGAGTGAATTTTGCCCCTGGTCACCAAAATTAGAGGTGCTCAAGATTTCCCTGTAAATATGTGAGCTTAATTCTTAATAAATTAAGTTCTGATCAAGCATTCAGGCAGACAAAGGTGAGAAAAAAAGGATATAAATTGATGGAATAGAGTAGAAATATTGGATTGAAGCACATCTCCTTGGCATAAAGAAACCGAGAAAAAACAGAATCAATGCAATAGTTACTTTTTTCTTGCGTCCAAACTTATTGGACTGCTATGTCTTACAAGCAAGTTTGCTGTGGAGATGCCAGATGTGTAACAGACATCTTGCATGGTCTGTCTCGGAAGACATAAGGGGTGAATATTGGCGTTTGTGATTATACTGAGAGGAGTTAGACAACACATTTCACTTTCCCTTTTGCATTAGATTTGAACTGGATCTACCCTGTTGTTAGGTCCTGCCCATTTCCCTTTATATCCACTTGCATTCATTGATTTGCATAGAGGGTGGAGAGGCTCCTAGGATTGGGGAAAAATTAAGATCTGGATTTTGTTTTACACTGGATTGTAAATGTATGCAGATACCTTAAAGATTTGGTGTCTTACCCAATAATAACCAGGTTACAGAAGGGGCCTGTGGAAGACTTTGACAAAGAGATCACCATAAGAGAATCTCTTATGTGTGGCTGATGCTGCAAACAAGGCCAGCTTCATGGGCGTGCCACCTATGCAGTTGTACTGGACCCTGAACTAAAAGCTCCACAGTTTGTTTCATGCTTTTCTATCATTGTCCTAAAAGCCTGAATAAGTTTTGAACAACGGGCCCTGCATTTTCATTTCACAATGAGCCTCATAAATTATGTAGTCAGTCCTGACTGTAGCCCTCTCCTACAGGCCACCCAAGCTCCTGTCCATTTGAAATAGGACTTCATTTAAGTAATTTGTCTCCTTATAGAAATGCTGTATGGTGAGGGTAGGATTGCGGGTCAGCCCTCACTGGCTTATTTCATTCTAAAACCTAGTCAGAGAAATTATTATTGTCCAGGGGTTGGGGGAGGAAGTGATTTAATTACTATTGGCTCATCTGCTTTAGCTTTCATGAGAAGATAAGTGGTATAATTAAGACTTACAACCAATTTCTGGCCAGGTTGTATTGACCAGTAGAAAAGGATTCACTGTTCCACTTAAATGAGAACAATTTCTCATGTTGAACTTAAGCTTGTCAGTATGACTTCTTGACTTCCATTTCCAAGAAGAGAGAAACCTAGTAATCTGCCAATAAATTCCTCCAGAACAAGCTGACACCTACCAAACTTACTTTAATCCAACCAAGGATAGAGAATACAATGTGGAAATTAAGAATTCTATTTTACATATTCAAATAGAGAAGCTTAAACATTAGAATTACTTAATATGTGAAACCTCAACTATCCATCCATTGGAGAAGATGTGGTATGGTACAAAAGATTGGACAATGAATTTCACAAGAGCCCAGAAAGCCAGCATTTGAATATTCCTTTCCACTAATCATGTGTATGACCTTGTGCAAGTCAAATTTTCTACGTCTCAAGTTTCTCATCTCTAAAACGGGGATTATTCTACTAACATCACAGAGTTAATGATAGATTAATGGCAAACACTAAAAGGTCTAAGGAGATCACCTAGAAGTTTTTACCAAAGAGAGCAAGGAGTCAATGGAAAATACAGAAGATGATTGACAGTGAGAAGTAAGAGAGAACCCTGGAATTTCGGCTACAATGCATACATTCAATACTTGAGGAACTAAATGCGAGGGATAGCAATTCTTAACAAATGTGAAAAAAACCAATAGCCTGAGAACATCAGGGATGGGTGAGGCAGGAGTGGTGGTTGGGTGGATAATATTTTCTGGGCACTCATTATGTGCCAGCCATTATGCATAAGCACCTAAAAATCTTGCCACGTGTAATGGTAAGAACAACTTTGTGAAACCATTGTTATAGTACCCATTCTACAACGTAGACTGACATCCAGAAAATTTAATTAAATGCCACCAAATCACACAATTCTGAAATGGTTGTCTGGATTCAAAATAAGGTCCAATTTAAACCACAGTCTTTACTTCCAGAAGAACCATTTAAGGAAGCATGAGAAGTTAAAGGAGCTACGTCAGGTCAATTAAATCCAGAATGCCAGACTGTCTGTGAGAGAAAAAGGCCAGAAGGATATTAAACCATGTGAACAAGGTAAAGAGATGCTGGATGAATATCTGTCAAATGAGAAACCAGAATGCTTTTCTAGAATATTTGTCCTGTCCCCTTGCATCTCTTTAAATTCATGCATGCATTCACACATGCACATGCACACACACGCATGCAAGCTGAGAACCCCTACAAAGGAAAAGGCTGTGCCAGTCCTTTTTGTTTCTATCCCTTTGGCAGAAGGTAGAGGTAGAGACTTGCCATTGTTACAGTTTGCAATAGGAAAGGGCAACCACTTATGGCAGACTGCGGAGTAAGGATGTTGGTTCATGCATTCTGGCCTGGGACTAAATTCAAACAACGTCTGAAATGAAATCTAATCCTCAGATTCCCACTGGGAGGCAGGGCTGGTAAAAGAATGTTAAGTAAATGTCTAGATAGCTTGCACCTCACAAACATTTTCAACCTAAAGTTTTAGTTTCTGTAGATATAGTTTGATCCAGGTTTAGTCTACGTCTGGTAAAAGTCTGTACCTAATGTTTTAGTTTGCACTGTCACTCGGCTGTCTCTCTTGGTTTTCTCAATATCCTTTGTTTAGCTTCTTTAAGGCAAGGGCAGTCTAAATTGTTTAGTTTTGTACACATGTTCCAACACCACAGATTAATCTGAAAGGACTTGAATCCATATTCCTCCCCACTTCAGGCTTGAAATCAGTAGTTTACAGCAACAACTATAAAAAGAATAAATACAAATCTTTAATCAAATTTTAAGACTGTTTTATTATGTCTTTGTAAAAATTAAACCAAGCGAACATTTTTCTTAGTTTTTAGTGGAAATATTTCACATGTAAAGGGTACATGGCACAATAAACAGTAATGAAGTACTTAATTGGAGGAAAGATGTGGTCAAGAATATGAAATTAAGTCCAAAAGGCAGCATTGATATTTGCGCAAGGTTCTGAAGGAAAATTACAGCTTCTATGAAATGAGAAATTCCTATGTCATTGATCATATGGATAATGATCATTTTCAGGAATTCCACTTTTAAAATCACAAAACAATGTAAATATAAAATTCATCTGAAATTGTTTAATGAACAAATTCTCCTTTTCACATGAATATGTGAAATTTTGAAATCATGGGAGAGCAATATAAATGTGCTTTTCTGTTGCTTGTGATGAAAGACAAAGTAAGCAAGATATTTTGAATGTAAATTAGAAACTTATCTAAAACAGCAAGGCTAAAGTCTCTGTAAAGTACTTAAGAAATCATTTACTGATGCATGTTTCAATTTTTCCCAAAATTATCTTCTGCTTTTTTTTCAAATCCTATAAGGGAGATTATAGGAATAATTTGTAGTAACTCGATCTTAAATCCTTTCTTCCTGCTTCCTATGCTCCCTGGGAGAAGTTCCTAGGTTGGAGAGGCTATTTCAGAGGTTTAATTGTGTTCCTTTGCATAGAATCAGACCTGTCTGACACACTTCAGAACAATTAGCAAATTGTCATCTGTTTTCTTCTTCTTATGCCCAGGCCCCCAGGGAAAAATGGAGAACTGTCACATTGGTAATTGCAGCATTCTTCTTCCATTAGCTTTTCCTGCTGACTCCTAATCCAAGTTTCATGCAAATACAGTTTTAGTGTTTACAGAAAAAGGCCAAAATTTGGCCTCAAAGAGCCAAATTTATTTTCTAGTTCCATGATTTCTTTCCCTTTGGTAGTTCACAAGGGAGTTGATTTCCATTTCATACCCCTGAGAAGGAGTATTATCATATCATCTTGAAGAACTAAATT
The DNA here is from genome assembly GCA_029593785.1 of Cabassous unicinctus. Classification (NCBI taxonomy): domain Eukaryota; kingdom Metazoa; phylum Chordata; class Mammalia; order Cingulata; family Chlamyphoridae; genus Cabassous; species Cabassous unicinctus. The sequence goes on along the minus strand of JAQZBX010086502.1, from coordinate 8,339 downwards.
AGCTCTTATTATTGCTGAGCAGATAGTCTAAGGTCCACCAATTGGAATTTATCCTTGCTGATTCCAGAGCTTCAACTGCTGGGGAACAGTAAAACCACACAGCGATCCAAGATGTGCCTAGTGTTCTCTCTTGGAGAATGAAAAAATGACTAGCATTCAGGTCTTGAAAAAGGGAAGGGTAATTTCATGCCAAATGACATTAGCACTGTGATCTAAATCTTTCATAATTAATTATTATTTCTGAGAGAAAATGTACTTGAGAAAGGTCAGTACCTCTCACTTTTAAGCTTTCCTCATTAGGTGTAGCACTAGACTCAAAGGCCTTGTGAAATTACAGTAGCTTAATGGATGATTGAACTTCTCCCTTGGGGAACAGTTGAACAATTATCACCACAAGAAGTCTGCCTATCTTATCCTGTCTTTCCCTACAATTTCAGTTTACCTGTCTAGGTTCCATTTGTGCAAGTGAGCAAACCCCAAAGGCTGGAAGGGGTATTACTTTCAAGTTAGCAAAGTGTGGAAAAAGAGCCAACATAGTGGGCTGAGACTGCTTTCCTTGGGAAGTTCTACTTGCAACATTACCTATTGGCTGGTGTTTCGATTTGGGGAGGGCTCTCACAATTTCCAGAACTGAAATGAAAGCTTACTGTGCCTAAACTGTTTGTACAAATAATTTGGTTTAGGTGGAATACCTGCTTTCCTCCTGGGAGTCTGGTATTTCTGTACATGCCATGCAGAGGTGGCCTATATGACCAGCTCCCAATAAAATCTTGGGTGATAAGTCTCCACTGAGCTTCCCTGGTAAAGAATATTTCACACAGGTTGTCACAACTCCTTGCTGGAGGAATTAAGTAAGTCCTGTATGACTCCACAAAGAGAGGACTCTTAGAAGTTTGTACCTGAATTCTTCTGGACTTTTCCCATGAGCTTTGCCCTTTGCCAATTTTTTTCTGTATCCTTTCACTGTAATAAATCACAGCCAGGAGCATGACTATATGCTGAGCTCTGTGAGGTCTCCTAGTGAATCATCAAACTGTGGGATAGCTTTGGGGATTCCCTGACATGCAAGTTATGCATTAATTAATTAATTAATGTCTGATTATATATCTTTTTATTATTTGTTATCTCTTTAGATAAGGGAACTCACATAGTACTATGGATGCTGGGAAAGCCTCCATGTATACTGTAACCATGGAAATAAGGCACCATTATTGATTCTATATTCAAACTATTTATTTCCCTAATAGTGTACTGTATACTACTCAATTTGGGTATTATAGCAGATTTTGTTTTTAAAGAAGTTATTTCAGGAAATAATTATTTCCTCAGTAACACCACTAGTTTCTGGAGTGCTACAATAAAAAGGCTTGAGGTTCTGACTTTATTATTTTCCCTGAAGAACTTTGAGTTTAATTTTCTGAGAAATAGAAATAAAAATAAAAATATTATATCTGAGAAGATATATTAGAGATGAGAAGCTTTAACATACTCAGAATATTTATTGTGGTGTCTGATATAAAGGAGTATGGCTTTTGGTGGTTGTAATAATCATTATATTAGATTATGTCAAAATCCTTTAGAAATTCTTGAGATGGCTATAATTATAACTTAGATTTTTAGTAAAATTAGTGCTCAGCAGGATGACTGAGGGGATATTAGATTAAGTGAGTTACATAGCAAGTGAGGGCCAAAACTAAGAAAATGAAATTTCTTTTAAGAAGAGTCCACTACCTAAGTCTTCTCCACTTGTGAGCATCTTATATTCAGGGACACACAATTATAAATGGACCTCTGCTGAGGCAGAGTTTCTCATGTGCATAAATGCAAACCTAGGGGCACTTGCTTGCCAGCACATAGTGCTAGAATCTAAGTTCTGTTTTCGTGGTGTCATCCTTCAGAGTCAGAATATATTGCCTCTAATATGTATATACCACATTATGTGTCGACTTCCTTCTAAATAGAACTTTATTTAGCTCATGAACTAAAATGAGTGTAGGCTGTAAGCTTGGGGTTTGGAGACAGATATCAAATCTCCTTGCTAGCCACATGACGTGGCTTAGACCAAATGTCTTATTCATTGCGTCTTGTTTTTCAAATCTGTAAATTGGGAAAAATACAACCTAAAACATAGGGTTGTGCAAATAGCCACATGAAAAACCATTATGTAAGTCAAGACCTACAGATTGAACCCAGAAGATCATGGTAGGCACTGGATAAAAAAACAGTAATTCTGGCCTATCCATTGTTCTTTGGGAGAATCATACTCTTTCATAGACAGATGGCCAAACAAGCATAAAAAAATAAGTAAAATAAATTGCTACTGAACCCACTCTACAGCAATTAATTTGGCTTCCCATGTGAGAGATAGTTTTATTGATTGAAAAATCACTGTTTGGAATTCAAAACAACTCCCCTTATGACTAGTGATTGAAGCCCTGTTTATATCCTCTTTATATTTTGTTTTAACACCATGGCATGCCTCTCCTAATCAGTAATAGCATGGGCTTCCCACTGAACCTTAATACAGAGAGGAGGAAAATCTTCCTCTTTGTGATTTCTTCCTTCCACCGCTTGAAATCTCAAGGTGATGTCGTGATGCCTTATATTCTTTATTTTGGGCCAGGACAAATTTGGTGAAAGTCCACCCAGTCATTTTCTGTGAACGTAGTAACAGATAAATAGGTAGATATAAACTTCATTTTATTTATATAAGGGATGATAACTACAGACACTTTGATGTTGACTCTTCTCAGATCTGTCTCCAACTAATATATTGACAATACTAATGTGTTCTTGGTGTCATTAGTACTCACGAACAATGTGATTCCAGAGTATGGATTTAAAAGGTTCTTCTGAAACTTCATATATCATTAAAGATATTTGTGGATAGAAATTTGCTGAACAAGGCAAGCCTTAGATAATAGAGCAAGTAAGAAATAAGAAATGGAAAAAAAAAACAACAACAGTGTGAGTAAGATAGGGAGTTAATTGAAGATTAGAAAAAACATTTTGTAGTATTATCATGGGGACATGAAAGAAAAGGACTAGAAGGACCTGACACCAAAGAGAAAAGGTAAGTTGACTGAGGAGTGATGCTAAAACATTGACCAGCCACTGAGGAATAGTAGACTTATCCTCTACCATCCCTTGTGTATCTCTGACTCTGCCATAGCTAATAATATGTGGTGCCCTTCTATACCATGCAACACTGCCAAGCTATTGATAACGTTGCTTTCTCAACCCAGAAGGCCTTTTACCTATTGGTCTGCTTAACAAACACATATTCGACATCTAAGATTTAACTCATATATCATCCTCTCTATGAAGACTTTTTTGACCCCAGTCCAGGTAAAACTGATGAGTACTTCCTTTGGACAAACTGTACTCTATAATTACTTAGATTAAAGTACCTATAATGCATTATTTTTTGTGTTTTTTTATGTGACTCTTTTCTTAGTAGATTGTAAATTTCTTATGGATTAAACTCTAACTCATCTTTGTAAGTGGCTTGCACAACCATATATTTTTAATTAATAGACAATTGCATGAAATGCATACAGCAAGAAACACAGGAAACAAGGAGGGAAAGAAGAAATGCAAAAGATCTTGCAATGTAATAAAATGGTAGAAAAAAATAGTATTTTTCTCACCTAGATTTACTTAAGCTGAAGGGGACAAGAGTTTCTCCTTTCCAGCCAGTGTTCAAAGTTGACTGACTACAAAAAGATTCAAAAAACAAAAACAAAGCAAAATGAAACATGAAATTTCAATCATCAAAGTGTTTGTTCATTGTTAATAGAGAAATTGTAATCCAAAAACCTGAGTAAAATTGTGACTGCAAATGCAAAACAAAAGAAAAATAAAACTAAAATCCTGGCCTTCTGTGGCAGTTTGATATTATTTATGAATTCCAAAAAGAGATATTGATTATGTTTGTGAACTGGTCTGTTCCTCTGGGCATGATACCCTTTGATTGTATTAAACTCAAACGTTTTACGTTTACTTGATTATGTTAAGATTATGGCTTTGATTTGATTATGTCATTAGGGCATGCAGGGTTGAGCCCCTGCCCCCTTGGTGGGCTATATAAATGGACACTCACTCAAGGAGAACACAGAATAAGATACACAAGTGAAGAGAGAGTCCACAGACTGGAAGGGGAGAGGACTTCGATCCTGAAGCCCCGGGAAGAGAGATGAGCCATTCGCCTGATAGTTTACACTTGACCTTGTGAAGAGACCAGAGCAGCTGAGCCCAGAAAGAAACCATGGAGCCTTAAGAGGAAAGAGGAAGGCTGAACCCTCCCAGACATCGCCTACTATCTTGTTTCAACAAGTAGCAACAGACTTTGGTGAAGAAGTATCTCTTATAGTACTTACAGTACATTGAGTTGGATTGTTTAGGGCCTTGTAACTGTATGCTTTTATCCCAAATAAATATCCTTTATGAAAGCCAACAGATTTCTGGTACTTTGCATCAGCCCCTCTTTGGCTGACTAATACACCATCAAACTTTTGTTTTAAAAAACAGCAGAAACTTTAAAATTAATGTTAGTGCCCAGACATCTCAGTCAAAAACTCCAAAAATCAGGTAGACATATATACTAAAATTTGGCAGGAGGTTAGATGACACTGTGCATTCCTTGAGACCACAATTAAGAGCTGGAGTCTTACCTCAGTATAGTCTACCTCTTTCATCTATTTATTTTCCACTCTGAAGTTATATTTCAGACGTCAGTGATTTTCCAAGATATTAAAGTATGGGTCTCTGCAGCAGTGTTCCTAAGGCCAGCAGAGCTTTGCACTTCAGCATCAATCACATGAGAGGTTTATCGGTATCTAGACACTTCTCATTATGAAACACCCAAGAGAAAATGCTTCCTAATGAATTTGAGCTAAAGTTGGCAGAGTTAGTCTTGACGCAAACAGCAAACATTCAGCAGCCTCATTATATATAATTATAAATTTAATCTATGGTAATAAGGGCTACCATTGGGCATACCCAGAAATATGGGTTTGCTAACTCCTGAGACTCTGGAAATTTTGATATTCAACCATAACCTACTCATATTAGATATTTCACATGATCAAGACTTGTTAATTGCCTCTTTGTGAAGCTACTTAACTCTGCCTTTCTAAGGTAATATAGCACAAATATTTTATGTTTAGAGTCTGTCTCTTCCTTCATTTACCACTTCAAATGTAAATACCAATTAGTTGAGATGGAAGAGAGGTGAAATGTAAATTTATTTAATTCAAATATACTCATATTAAATAATTTTTAAATATTAGAAATGGTGCTGAGAACTTACAGTGATATAGAGGTAAATATTATGCAGTCTCTGATCTCAAGAACTTGCAAATAGTGGCTGAGGAAGGGAAAGGTGCCAGTACAACATATAACTAAATAATGAGAAGAAATGATAACTTTAGAGTTAAAACAATTTTCATAGGTGTTCAAAGAAACAGACATTCTAATCAATTGGAGGATGAAGAGAGGAGGAGGCAAAAGAATGGAAATAGTCCATGGAAATATGGGATGGATTTTGGGGGAGAAGAAGGATTTGAAAAGCCAAAGAAAAACATGAAAAATAGAAGAGAATGAGCATGGAGGTGGGGTAATATGAGTTAGCATCTACAGCAGTTCACTTTGGATGAGTAATGGGGATTTGGAGAGAAATGGAAGAAAAGATTGGAAAGATGGGTTTGACCACATTTTGGAGGACACCAAGTTCAAAGCAGAGGAAGCTGCATTTACTTTGGAATCCAAAAGGGAATTGTTGATGATTTTTGAGATAGTTAATAACATGTAATAACATGACCACAGTTGCAATCAGAAATATTAATCTAATCATAGTTTTGAGGGAAAAGTTGGGCATCATGGAACAGTGAACAGGCAATTGTAAAAGTCAAGGTAAAACATAATGAAAGCTTAAACTTGATACTTGACAATAAAATTGAGAAGAAGAAAATGACAGTAGCAGTAGAGGAATTTAATATTTGGCAAATTATTGGATATTGATGTTGCAGTTAAGAAATGACCTAAAGATCAATTCAAGATTTTTTCTTACATAATGATGGTAACATTAATAAAAGTAGGACAAGGACGTTTGATGTGGGCAGTGAGATAGAGGTGACCTTAGATTAGTTTTGGGATGTCTTGAGTTTGAGATAATGTTGGATCACTTAGTTGAGTGTCTCTAAAGGATTTTAAGATATAAAAGTAGGCATTTTAAAAAGCTTTCAGGGATAGAAATAAAAATCTGGGTTCATTGGTCTTTAATGATGAAACTATGGGAGGTGATAAAGTCACCAAAGAAAAGAGTGTCATGATGGAAAGAAACCCAAAAAAAGGAACTTTGGAAAACTAGGCAAAATGAAAGAGCAGATGGGTAGTGTAAGCAGAGAAATGGAAGCTCTAGGAAAGAATCAAAAGGAAATGCTAAAAATAAAATGTCTTTGATGGACTCATCAGTAGACTAGACAAGGCCAAGGAAAGAATCAGTAAGCTTAAAAATAATTCAGTAGAAACTTCCCAAAATAAAGTGAAAAGAGAAAAGAAAAGAAAGGGAAAGTAAAGGAAGAGAAGGGAAGGGAAAGGGAAAGGGAAGGGAAGAGAAAGGGAAGGGAAGGGAAGGGAAGGAAAGGAAAAAGTGAAGGTAAAATATAAATATCATGACTGTAATGAATAGAAATTTGTTACAAACAATCCAAATATACCAATAATCAATTTAATAGTAAATGGTCTAAATACACCAATTAATAGACAAAGACAGATTTTCATAGCATATTAAAAGCAAAGACCTATGATGTGTTGTCTAAATGAAACCAATATTAACTATAGACACTTGGATGAGTTAAAATAGAGGTGATGCAACACTATTTGCAGTAGCCAAAAGGAGGAGACAGTCCTAATCCACCAATGAATGAATGGCTAAACAAATTATAGCATATACATGCAATGGAATATTATTCAACCATTAAAAGGAATGATGTATGGATACATGCTACAAGATAGAAGAACCTTCAAAACAGTAGGATAAGTGAAAGAAGCCAAACATTATCTAGATATCTAGAATAGATAAAACCTATCAAGTCCATTATCAGGAAATATGCATTTTTTCTTGTTCAATTGTATTCTGAATCTTATAGGAATTATAAAGTTATATATTGAGGATAAATTACCATTGCATTTTGCATTTACCTTTTTACTTGCCCTTACTGAAGATCTTCATTTCTTCACACTACTCCAAGACACTCTCTCCTGTTTTTGTTTTGTTTTGTTTTCATTTCAATCTGAACAATTCCCTTTAGAAATTCTTGTAGTATTGGCTTCTTATTAAACTCACCCTCATTTTTGAAGGACAATTTTGCCAGATAAAGAATTCTTGGCTGGCACTTTTTTCTCTTTCAGTATCTTAAATATATCGTACTACTGCCTTCTCACCTCCATGGTTTCTGATGTGAAACCCACTCCAAGTCTTATTAGACATCCCTTGTATGGGATGGATCACTTTTCTCTTGCTGCTTTCAGAATTCTCTTTATCTTTGGCATTTGACATTCTAATAAGTATGTGTCTCTGGATAGGTCTATTTGAATTTATTCTGTTTGGAGTACATTGCACTTCGTGAATGTGAATTTTCATGTCTTTTATAAGATTTGGGAAATTTTTTATCATTATTTCTTCAAATATGTTTTCTGCTCCTCTCCCTTCTCTTCTACTCTGGAACACCCATGATGTGTATGTTAATGTGCTTCATCCTATTATACAGTTCCCTGAGACTCTGCTCAATTTTTCCCATTCTTTTCTCTATCTGTTCTTCTGTATTTTCATTTTAAGATGCTCTCTCCTCTAAGTCACTGATCCTTTCTTCTGCCAGGTCAAATCTGTTGTTGCATGCCTTTATTGTATTTTTAATCTCATCCATTGCATCTTTCATTCCCATTCCCATAAGTTCTGTTATTTTTCTGTTCAAACTTTCTAATTCTTCTGCATGCTCACTCAGTATCTTCTTATCATCCTTTATCTCTTTAGCCATATTTTCCTTCATCTCTTTGTATTGATTGAGGACATTTGTTTGAACATCATTGATTAGTTGTTTCAAATCCTGTTTTTGGTATGACTTGCAATATTTTGTGATTTCTGAGCATCTGATTATGATGGTGGGTTTACTCAGATGGTCAGTTTCTCTCTCTTGCTTAGCGTTTTACTGTTGTTTGGATTTGTGTTATGGCTCTTCTTTGATTCTTGTTCAACTTATTCTAGATCCTTAAAATTGCCTCAGTTTCCAAAGACCCTGGGAAGAGAGACAGGAAATATGTCAAAAAGCCCCTCTTTT
>JAQZBX010086501.1:0-13004 GCA_029593785.1 Cabassous unicinctus | reverse complement strand
TGCTGTTTGATTCTTGGCTTGACCTGGATTGCTAGGATTTTCCCTGCTAATTGCTCAAAACAGGGCTCTGGACCCAGTAATTGGTTGCAGACTGGCTTCCTTGGGCCTTGGGGAGTGAAGCGCTGAAAAAACTCTTACTTATTTTTAACTTTCCCATGTGTGCTTCCTTGGTCTGCCAGCAGATGGTGCTCTTTGGCAGCTCTCAGTTCAGTTCCTGGCCAGAGTGTATTTGTTGCAACACAGACTGGATCAATGTGACAGAGCTTCATGCCTGGAGACTAGTTAATTCAAACTTTCTCAGTGACAGTTCTCCATCCTTCTCTGGCAGCTCCCCCCCTTTTCCCAGGTCAGAAATATTTCCACTCCCCTCTGAGTCCTCAACAATCAGTCCCTGTTAGTAGAGGAGGAAATTGGGAGGGTTGTATATCTTTAGCCCCTTGCTGGCTCCCAAGGCAAACAATGGTGCGGCCCCACCCAGCCTGGAACGGCTCCTGGGACACAGCAGACCAAATCTGTGAGTCAAAAGCTGAGTCAACCTCAGGCTGTGTCCATCTCGCTCCCCTTTCCTGGGGTGGTGGATCCCTGGAGCCTCCTTTGTCTGTAGTGGCAGGCCCAGAGGCCTGAGCATTCTAAAGTGTCTTTAGTATGGAGGAGGGTGTGGGCAGCAGCAGCCGCTGATCTCAACTCACAGTTCTGTTGTTGCGATTCCCCTCCTTTGTCCCTTTCTCCTCTGGGCAGTGTCCAGCCCTCATCTGGTGTCCTAAACCCTAGAAGATCTTTCTCCAGGCTGTTTCTGCCTATCCTCTAGCTATTTAGCTATTTTTCTGGAGAAGAGAGTCCCGTGTCTTTCTAGTCCACCATCTTCCTGGAAGTCCAATAATGTTCTTTACTTCTGACAGGAACATTGTAATTTGTACCAACTTCACATCAGAGTATTTAGGGTCCCAATGCATATGTGCATTAGCCACAAGAAAAAGCTGTTTTTCTGTTCTAAGATGTGGTTTTCCAGATAACATTTCAATCAATTCCTTTCAAAGTTCTAGCTGTACTGCAACTCCAGTGTTAAATTTTGTCATGACTCTGTTCAGCATAGCTTCAGACCCGTCTGAATTTGCCATTGCTAGCTGATTAAATTCAACAGTATGTTGCTGAACCAAAGTAAATTTTTCTGTCTTGAAGAATATTGCACAGTCATTAACATGTTTTCTTTCTTGTTCTGATATTGTCCTAGGACTTGGGACTAAAGAATCCATTAAACCACGTTCTTTCAGTTCTACCAGAAAAAAACCTGTAATACTGTTCTGTTTCAACCTCCTGAAGACTTGTGATATCAGCATTGCAGCCCAAGATTTCTTGAGTAATGGCCTTTTTCCTGTAGTCCCAATTTAGTGTCCATGATGGACAGTAGCTGTATAACTGCTGGATCACATATTTATCACAAAGAACATTATAGCACATGACAGAAAATAAGACAGTTGGCCTCGTTCTGTCTGGTTCTTGCAACCTAATCCAATATCTTGGGGATAGTTGTTGTATTGAAATTCGTTTTGCAGTACCTGCCAAATTATCAAGCAAATAGTTCAGTAGACTTCTAGTTCCATCTGGTTCAAAATATCCTGGGTAAGTGGATTTCATTTCAGGCCTAAAGTCTGTAACTGAAACAAGTTTTCCCAGCTCAAAAGGTAGAACTCTTAACAGGTTATTTAAATGGAGTTCCCTGGGTGATACCATGTTTCTGAGTTCTGCCCATTAACTACAGATTTTATGAGGGGACTGGTCCAGATATACCAGATTATGAAGATTGGCAATGTCTGAAGGGATGCAGGACAGGGAATTGTCACTCATGCAAAGCTGTCAAGTGAGCTAGTGACCACAAAGATGAGCTTAAGCTTTTTACTTTTCCACTTATTTCAAGCTCTGCCCAATGTGGTTTCTTTACATTTCTGCTTTCTCAGAGGACATAATTGTGTACATCCTCCGAGGGTCTGGAGGCTGGTATTTTTCTTTGGGCATGCCCCTCGGGGTGCGCCACCTTCCTCCGCGGGTGCTGCAGCTGCCTCCTTCCTGTGGGTTCAACCGGGTCTGACCTGGGGAAACCACCGTACCAGACCTCCCCCCCGCACCCCGCTACTGCACCGCCCCCGCAGTTCCTCAGCCGCCATCACCACTCTTTGTTCCTCTGCCGAGTGCTACCCTTTCGGTCGCCTGCCTCAGCCGCCGGGACTGGCCACAACTACGCCCGGGACTGGCCACAACTACGCCCTGGCTCGCTCTCCTCCCCAAGCCTAACCCTCCTCGCTGCGCCCGCCGCCCCCTGCGCCTCTCCGCCCCTCTGTTTTCATTGAACACAAATAAGCATCATGGCAGGGGCCGCCACCCCCCAGGGAGAGCTTTTGAGAATGTAGGTTTTTAGCTCCCTGCCAGCTTTCAGGACAATGTCATGGCCCCACTCGGCCTGGAAATGTGCAACCCCTGGCATGCAGCAGACCAATTTTGTATAATATGAATTTTCCGCAGGCTGTGTCCCTCCCTCTCCCCTGTCTTGGTGAAGAGGATCCCTGCCATCCTCTCAGTCTGTAGCCTCTGTCCAGGGCCTGGAGGATCCACTGCTGTCTGTTCCGAGGGTGGGGGTGGGCGTCAGCCCCTCTCTTTTCTGGGTGGTGTCTAGCCCTCTCCTGGTGTCCTAAGCCCTATGACAGTTTTCCAGACAGTTTCTGCCTGTCCTCTACCTGTTTTTGTGGTAGAGAAGTGAGTCCTCTGCCTCTCTAATTTGCCACCTTCCTGGAAGTCATCCTACCTCAAAATCTTGAAGTGCTTTCCTACATTTCCTCCTAGGAGTTTTATGGCTCTGGCTTTTATATTTAGGTCTTTGGTCCATTTTGAGTTAATTTTTGTATAAGGTGTGAGGTCCTCTTTCATTCTTTTGCATATGGATATCTAGTTCTTCCAGCACCATTTGTTGAAGAGACTGTTCTTTCCCAGCTAAGTGGACTTGGCAGCTTTGTCAAAAATAAATTGACCATAAAAGTGCAGCTCTATTTCTGAACTCTAAATTGGATTGTATTGATCTATATGTCTATCTTTATGCCAATACTATGCTGGTTTGGCCATTGTAATTTTATAATACGCTTTAAATTTGGGAAGTGTGAGTCCTCCAACTTGGTTCTTTTTCAAGATTTTTTTTGGCTAATCAGGACCCCTTTCCCTTCCAAATAAATTTGATAATTGATGTTTCCATTTCTGCAAAGTTAGCTGTAGGAATTTTGATTTGGATTGTATTGAATCTATAAATCAATTGGGTAGAATTGACATCTTAATATTTAGTCTTCTTATCCATGAACACTGAATGTCTTTCCATTTGTTTAGGTGTTGTTTGATTTCTTTTAGCAATGTTTTATATTTCTTGAGTACAGGTCCATTTAAAAATTCTTGATTATATTTATTAGTAGATATTTGATTCTTTTAGTTGCTGTTATAAATGCAATTTTTTCCTTGATTTCCCCCTCAGATTTCTCATTAGTACTGTATGGAAACACTAGTAATTTTTGCATGTTGATCTTGTACCCTGTCACTTTGCTGAACTAATTTATTAGCTCTAGTAACTTTGTTATAGGTTTTTCAGGATTTTCTAAATATAGGATCATGTCATCTGCAAATAGTGAAAGTTTTACCTCTTCATTTCTGACTTGATGCCTTATATTTCTTTTTCTTACCTAATTGCTCTAGCAAGAACTTCTAGCACAGTGTTGAATAACAGTGGTGACAATGGACATACTTGTCTTAGTCACGATCTTAGAGGGAAAGCCTTCAGACACTCACCATTGGGTACAGTGATGTCTGTAGGTTCTTCATATATGCTTTGTATTATGTTCAGGAAGTTTCCTTCTAAATCTATCTTTTAAAGTGTTTTTTTATCAAGAAATCCTGCTGTATTTTGTCAAATGCATTTTCTTCATCAATTGAGATAATTAGTAATTGTGAAAAATGTTGTGATGAACATCAGTGTGAAAATGTCAGTTCACATCCTTGCTTTCAGTTCTTCTAAATATATTCCTAGTGGCAGTAGTTTTTCTCTTCCAGTATCTTAAATATATCATACGACCACCATGGTTTCTGATGAGAAATCCATACTCAGTCTTATTGACTATCCCTTTTATGTGTTGGATTGCTTTTCTCTTGCTGCTTTCAGAATTTTCTATATTTTTGGCATTTGACATTCTGATTAGTATGTTACTCTGAGTAGGTCTATTAAGATTTATTCTGTTTGGAGTACATTGCACTTCTTGGAAATGGATATTTATGTCTTTCATAAGAGCTGTGACATTTTTGGCCATTATTTCCTCAAATATTCTTTTTGCCCCCTTTTCTTTCTCTCTCCTGCTGGGATACCCATGACACTTATGTTTGTGTACTTTGTGCTGTCATTCAGTTCCCGGAGACCCTGCTCTATATTTTCATTTTTTTTTTCTATCTGTTCTGTCCTTTCAATTTCAGATGTCCTAACTTGTATATGGCTATCCTTTCTTCTGCCAGTTCAAATCTGCTGTTGTATACCTCTAATGTATTTTTTTGAGAGGCACAAAAGTTATATTTGAGACATAAAGGTACATTGTGTTTTCATCACTTTAGGGTTCTGGTTTTTAAGTCAGGACTTTGTCTCACCCTGTATTACAGCTTTTTGCAAGTGGATTAGGGAAGGAGCAAGATGCAGCTGGGAAAGAAATTACTGTTGGTGTGAGGTTGCAAAGAAAGGGAAAAGATTATTCAAATGTGTTTATACATAAACAGATTCCCAAGGATGAGAGGAATAGTGTGAGGTAAAGGTCTCCAATCCAGGTTTTAGCAGTGCAACTATCATCACCTCTTTCCACAGCAAGCGCTCACCCCCTAATGATGGCAACAGGGTTGACTTGGCAATTTTGACTTGCAGCAAGGTCTCCTTGGTTCCCTTCCTGGATTCCAAGTTCAGTCACCCCTTAAAACTGAGGAATTAAACCAAGAGGAACAGGGTCTATGTCATGGACACTGCTATTTGTTTGATTAAGTTGGCCAGGATTATGTCACATTCTGAAAGTCCTGTGCACTCATGGATGCTCAGGGTGATGTGGACCTTGTGCACACTGAACCATTCAGGATGGTGATCTAGTTTTTCAGCCTTCATGGCCATTCTTGTCCTGAACTCAAAGGCCCTATTGAAGTCTTTGAAATGGAACTGCTTGAAGATGGTATTGCATCCTTCCAGCTTATTCCACCCCATGACCCTTAGGTTTGGCAGCAGTTGGTCCCTCTCCTCAGTATTCAACCCATGTAGTTTACCAGCCATCTCTGGTAGTTTTTGTTGTGGTAGTTTTTCTGGAGAGGGCAGTGCCATGTGCCCGTGCACTCCTCTAATTTATTTTTTAATACGATAAACTTTATTTTTAAAGAGGTTTTAGATTAAACGTTCTTTTTAGCCATTTGTATTTCCTCTTTGGAAAAGTGTCTATTCAAACCTCTTGCTCATTTTTTAAAATGGGTTGTTTGTCTTTTTATTTTCAAGATGTAGGATTTCTTTATATATGCTGGATATTAGACCCTTATTGGATAAATGGTTACCAAGTATTTTCTCCCATTTATTAGGCTATGTTTTCACTTCCTTGACAAACTCCTTTGAAGCACAAAAGTTTTTAATTTTGAGGAGGTCCCTTTTATCTATTTTTTCTTTCATTGTTCATGCTTTGGGTGTCAAGTTTATGAAACATTTCCTACAACAAGATCATACATGCTTCCCTACTCTAATGTATTTTTAATCTCATCCATTGTGTCTTCCATTCACATAAGTTTTGTTATTTTTCTGTACAGGCTCTCAAATCCTTCTTTATTCTCACCCAGTGTCTTTTTTTATTTTATTTTATTTTTAATTTTTTAATTTTTTAATTTTTAAAGAAGATTAGATTACATAAATGTTACATCAGAAATTTAGGGGATTTCCATATACCCCACCTCCTCCCCCTCCCACACTCCCCCATTAACCACATCTTTCATTAGTGTGGTACATTTGTTAAAGTTGATGAACACATATTGAAGCATTGTGACTAACCATGGTCTATACTTTACTTTATAGCTTACACTTTGCACTGCACAATTTTATAGGTTTTGATAAAATGTATAATGACTGGTATCTGTCATTGTAATGTCATGCAGGACAATTTCAATGTCCCCAAAATGCCCCATGTTACACCTGTTCTTCCCTCTCCTATACCTCAGAACTCCTGGTGGCCACTGCCTTTATATCAATGATACAAGTTCTTCCATTGTTTAAATAAGAATAAATCTACTTTAAGTCCCTACTTGCATTCCCCCTTATGTTTGTTCATTTCTCAACCTTGAGGTTATGGGGATGGTGATGCCCACTCTGTTTCTGAGAGGGGGATTTGATTCCATGGGGTAGATGGATGGAACCATCTTGCTTGCACTTATAGATACTCTTTATTTTTTGGGATGGGCATTGTCCATCATCATCCTTTCGTTAGTTGACCTGGGTGAGTCCGATGAATTGGAGAGTAGGCGCTAGCTGCCACTATGCTGAAATTCAGGGCTCAACCGGCATATGAACAGACTGAAGATTTAAGTCTCTGGGACATATAGTTAATAAGCATAGTGATAATTATAGGTTCAAATAAAAGGGGTTGAAGAGCCCTGTGTAGGGAAATTATAAATGAGTCTAACTCTGTTACACTGGGGAGCATATATTCCAATGTAAAACCCAATGACAGGGTGCTGAATTCCTGAGATTGTCTGTCCTGCCTATAGCATCTAGATGGCTCTAGAGCCCTCTGGGGTTCCACTGTTTCAAGGCACTTTTACTGTGGCAGTCAATGAGGTCCTGCTGAAATGTGCATAAGCTTAACCACTGGAATGACCTCCCAATTCACTTTGAAATCTCTTAGTCATAAAAACTCATTTGTATTTAATATTTATCCCTTTTGATAAAGGTCTTTTTCCAATTGCATCACTAGTTGGTGCTTGGTAATAATCCCTTGGTACCAGGGAGACTCATCTCCAGGAGTCATGTCCCACACCAGGGGGAAGGATAGTGCATTTATATGGTGAGTTTGGCTTACAGAGAGGCCAATTTTGAGCAACAAGGAGGCTTTCAGAAGGTAACTCTTAGGCAATATATAATACTAGGCTAAGTATCAATTTCACAAGAACAAGGCTCATAAGTACAACCTGTGTAGCAGTTTGATATTATTTATGAAAGCCAAAAACGATATTGATTATGTTTGTAAAGTGGTCAGTTCCTCTGGGCGTATTACCCTTTGATTGTATTAAATGCAAAGGTTTTATGTTAACTTGATTTAATCAAGATTAGGGCTTTGATTCAACCACATCAGTAGGGTGTGACTCAGTGTTGAGTCCCCACCCACTTGGTGGGCTGGTAGAAACAGATACTCACTCAAGATTTCACACTGAAGAAGATATGGAAAAGGAGAGAACTTGGTCAATTTGGTCCTGCCATGTGACAGAGAGGAGAAGGCTCAAACAGCTAAAGCCCCAGGAAGAGAAATGAGCTCTATGCCAGCCTACAGCTGAGATCAGAAGAAGCTGGACCTATGGAGCCTTAAGAGGAAGAAGGAAGGAGAGATCAGGCAGAGGTCGCCTGCCATCTTGTTTCAATATGTGGCAACAGACTTTAGTGAGGAAGTAACCTTGAGTTGGAGTCTTTAGGGCCTTGTAACTGTAAGCTTCTACCCCAAATAAATACCTTTTATAAATGCCAACACATTTCTGGAACTTTGCATCAGCACCCCTTGGCCTGACTAATAAAATCTATAATATCAAGGGCCTGGTGTAATGGTCTGTCTTTCTTCACTAGTCACTGCCCATGTGCTCAGGGGATTCTAGCTGCTCTATTAGAGTTTCTAGCAGAACTTCCCAGGATGGGAATTCAATATACTTTTTATTATTGTGTGGTCTCCACCCACCAAGACAATGCCCTGCAAGCCTTTGAAATATTCATATGCCCTAGAGGCATCCCCCAGGTGCAACCATCCACACTCATCCCCCCATCACTGATACCCTGCACCAGTGACCCTCCCCTGTCATATTTGCCAAAAGACATTCCCACCATTGTAATTTTAACCACAGACATACAAATCCCCAGAGTCTACCTGTTCCTTCCTCCACCCTTCACCCAGTTTCATGTATAGTCCAACCCAACTCCCTCACCCTACTCTCCCTCACATTCCAGCACCATCAAACCCAATGACACCACTGTGCCACGATCACCCTCATCAACTGCCCAGCCACCCCCTTCCACCTCATCATAGATTTGCCCATATTAAGCATCAACTCACCACCCTCTACTCCCTTTCTGTTTCCTGATAGCCTATCTTCCAGACTCTAGTTCAGTGAGTCTGCTCAATTTGCTTAAGTTATATCAGTGAGGTCATGTAATATTTGTCCTTCAGTGACTCACTTACTTCACTCAACATAAGGTCTTCAAGATTCATCCATGTTGTCCCATGTGTTAATACTGCATTCCTTCTTACAGCTGAGTAATATTCCATTGTACGTATATACCACAGTTTTCTTATTCATTCATCTCTTGATGGACACTTGGGTTGCTTCCAACTTGTGGCAATAGTTAACAATGCTGTTATGAACATTGGTGTGCATTTATCTGTTCATGTCATAAGATGATATCTCATCATAGATTTGATTTTCATTTCCCTAATAGCTAGTGTTGTTGAGTGTCTTTTCATGTGCTTTTAGCCATTTGTATTTCATCCTTGGAGAAATGTCTATTCAAATTTCTTGCACATTTAAAAAAATGTTTTGTTTGTCTTTTTATTTTTGAGACATAGGATTTCTTTATATGTGCTGGATATTAGACCCTTATCAGATAAATGGTTACCAAATATTTCCCCCCACTGAATTGGCTGCCTTTTCACTTTCTTGACAAATTGCTTTGATGTACAAGTTTTTACTTTTGAGGAGGTACCATTTATCTATTTTGTCTTTCATTGCTTATGCTTTGGGTGTAAAGTTTATGAACCATTTCCTTCTACAAATCTCACAGATTCTTCCCTAAATTATATTCTAGGAGCTTTCTGGTTTTCGCTCTCATATTTAGATCTTTGATCCATCTTGAGTCAATTTTTGTATGGAGCATGATATGGTGATCCTCTCTCATTCTTTTTTTTTTTTTTTTAAGCAATTTATTGAGGTATGTCATTCATACATGAACATACATAAAATATAAGTGTTCAGTAAACATCGTGAACTTACAAAACAAACATGCATAACATCATACAGGGCTCCCACACATCAACCCCCTCCCAAAAAAAACACCTGCATTGTTGTGAAACATTTGTTAACAAATCATGAAGGAGCATTGTCAAAGTATTACTATCAACTATAGTCTGTATCTTCCTCCCCTATACATTAAAGATTTATTTATTTATTTATTTACTTTTATCCATTTTTACCCCCCCCTCATTTTTGCTATTTCTTTGTCTATTTGCTGGGTGACTCTGTGTCTGTTTCCTGCCCTCTCTTCTCATCCTTCTCCTCCTGTCTTCACTGGGATTCGATCCTCAGAACCTCCGATGTAGGAGAGAGGTGTCCTACCGCGTGCACCACCTTAGTTCCTGGTTTTTTGGTGTGTCTCATCTTGGCTCTCCCTTGTGTCACTCTCCTGTTACATCATCATTTTGCTGTGTGGCTCGCAGGGCCTGGTGGCTCACCCACGCGCGGGGTCTGGCGGCTCTCCTGTGTGTGGGGCCTGGAGGCTCACCCGCTCGCGGGGACTGGTGGCACACCTATGCACGGGGCCTGGCAGCCCACGTGCCTTCTATATTTTTCTATTTTTAAATTTATGGGAGGTCCTGGGGATCAAACCCAGGTCCCACCATATGGGAGACAGATATCCAACCACCCAAGCCACATCCTGCTATATCTCTTAAGGTTGACCGAAGATACCCAAAGTTACAGTCTTTTCCCATACAGGATGGTCATATAATAAATTAGGCTTAGTTTATCACCAGCATTCTGAAAACAAGACCTAGGGAGAAAAACTAGGTCTGGGGACACATGCATGGTTTCTAATATAGCGAATGTTTGGCCTACCCTGATTATCACAAAATCAGGACAGCAAGAATATTCATATCCTCTCTCATTCTTTTGGATTTGGATTTCCAGTTCTGAATGCACCATTTGTTGAAGAGGCCATTCTGTCTAGTTGAGTGGGCTTGGTGGTCTTGTCAAATATCAGTTGACCATATATGTGAAGATTTATATCAGAACTTTCAATTTGGTTCCATTGGTCAGTAAATCTATCCATGTGCCAACACCATGCAGTTTTGACCACTGTAGCTTTATAGTATGCTTTAAAGTTAAACAACATGATTCCTTCAATTTTGTTTTTTTTTTTCCAATATGTTTTTAGCTATTCAAGTTCTCTTGCCACTTCCAAATAAATTTCATAGTTAGCTTTTCCACTTCAGTAAAAAATGCTGTTGTAATTTTTATTTGGATTCCATTAAATCTGTAAATCAATTTGGTAGGACAGACATCTTAATGATGTTTAGTCTTCCAATCCATGAATATGGAATATTCTTCCATTTGATTATGTGTTCTTTGATTTCCTTTAACAATTTACTGTAGCTTTCTGTGTACAATTCCTTTACATCTTCAGTTAAGTTTATTCCTATGTATTTGATTCTTTCAGTTGGCATTGTAATTGGAATTTTTTCTTGATTTCCTCCAAAGACTGCTCATTATTGGTGAACAGAAATGCTATCGATGTTTGCATTTTGATCTTATATCCTGACACTTTACTGAACTCATTTATCAGCTCTAGAAGTTTTGTGGTAGATTTCTCAGGGCTTTCTATGTATAGGATCATGTCATCTGCAAAAAGTGACATTTTCACTTCTTCCTTTCCATTTTGGATGCCTTTTATATCTTTTTCTTGCCTAAGTGCTTGAGCAAGTACTTCTAACACAATGTTAAATAAGAGCAGTGATGGTGGGCATCCTTGTCTTGTTCCAGATCTTAGAAGGAAAGCTTTTAGGATTTCACCATTGAATATGATGTTAGCTATGGGGTTTTCATACATACACTTTATCATGTTGAGTAAGTTTCCTTCTATTCCTATCTTTTGAAGTGTTTTTTTATCAAGAAAGTTTGCTGTATTTTGTCAAATGCTTTTTCTGCATCAATAGAGATGATCATATGATTTTTTTCTTTTGATCTGTTAATGTGGTGTATTACATTGTTTGATTTTCTTATGTTGAACTATCCTTGCATACCAGGGATAAAACCCACTTGATCATGGTGTATGATTCCCTTGGTGTGTTGTTGAATATGATTAGCACATACGTTGAGGATTTTAGCATCCAGGCTCATTAAAGAGATTGGTCTGTAGTTTTCTCTGCATGTGGCATCTTTATGTGGGTTTGATATTAGATTGATGTTGGCATCATAGAATAAGTTAGACAATGTTCCTTCCTGTATTAGTCAGCCAAAGGGGTGCTGATGCAAAGTACCAGAAATCTGTTGGCTTTTATAAAGGGTATTTATTTAGGGTTGAATCTTACAGTCACAAGGCCCTAAAGAGTCCAACTCAAGGTATCATAAGAGGTACTTTCTCACCCAAAGTAATTTGCCACATGTTGAAGCAAAATGGCAGGTGATGTCTGCGAGGGTTCAGTCTTCCTTCCTCTTAAGGCTCCATGGTCCCAGCTTCTTCTGATCTCAGCTGTAGGCTGGCATAAGGCTCGTCTCTCTCTCCAGGGCTCATTTCTTTGTGGGCTTAGCTGCTCTGATCTCTTCACAAGGTCAGCTATAAACTATCAGGCTCATCTCTTTTCCCAGGGCCAGAGGATCCTCTGTGTATTTTCTCTCTGTGTATCTACTTCCATGTGAGAGTCTGTTTTATCAGTCCACTAAGGGGGCTAGGACTCAATGATGAGTCATACTCTAATGATGTGTTTGAATCAAAGCCCTAATCTTAACATAATTTAATCAGATGTCTCACCTGAATCTAATACAATCAAAGAATTATGCCCAGAGGAACATACCAGTTTACAAATGTAATCTCTATCTCTTTTTGGAATTCATAGATAATATCAAATTGCTATACCTCCACTTCTATTCTTTGGAATAGTTTAAGCAGGATTATTGTTAGTTTTTTCTGGAATGATTGGTAGAATTCACCTGTGAAGCCATCTTGTCCTAGGCTCTTCTGAGTTTGTGGGTTTTTGATGACTGATTCTATCTCCTTACTTGTGATTGGTCTGTTGAATTCATCAATTTCTTCTTTTATCATTGTAGGCTGCTTGTGTCTTTCTAGAAATTTGTCCATTTCATCTAATTTATCATCTTGTTGGTGTACAAATTTTCAGAGTTATCCTCTTATGATATTCTTTTTTTCCTGTGGGATCAGTGGTGATATCCCCTCTCTCCTTTCTGATTTTATTGATATTTTCTTTCTTTTTACTTTTTTATTCTAACAGTTTGTCAATTTTATTAATTTTCTCAGAGAACCAGCTTTTAGTTTTTAAATTTTTTTCTAATGATTTTTTTAATTCTCAATTTATTTTAGCTCCACTCTAATCTTTGTTAATTCCTTCTTTCTGCTTGTTTTGGGATTAGTTTGTTGTTCTTTTCTAGTTCCTCCAGGTTTGGAGTTAGGTCTTTGATTTTAACCCTTTCTTCTTTTTTAATATAGACATTTATGGCTATAAATTTTCCTCTCAGCACTGCATTTGCTGCATCCTATTGATTTTTTTTTAAAAGATGTATTTATTTGTTTATTTATCCCCCCTTGCTGCTTGTGTTTGCTGTGTCCATTCACTGTGTGTTTCTTCTGTGTCTGCTTATCTCCCCCTTGTTGTGACGTCCTGCTGCATCAGCCCACTGCGCCGCGCAGGCCAGCCTGCCCTCACAAGGAGGCCCCGGGAAACGAACCCGGGGCCTCCCACATGGTAAACGGGGACTCTATCGATTGAGCCACA
>JAQZBX010086500.1:0-12989 GCA_029593785.1 Cabassous unicinctus | reverse complement strand
ATTAGACTAAGTTTCAATTTTACAAGAATAAGGTTCATAAGTACAAGCATTAATATCAAGGACCTGGCGTATTGGTCTGTCCTTTTCTGCTAGGCATTGCCTATGTAATCTAGAGACTCTGTTAGAGAATGCAGCAGGACTCCCCTGCATTCAAAATATTAAGAATAGGAATTTAATATTTTGTTGGTTATTGCGTGGGTCTCCATCCACTGAGATAATACCCCATGACCACATGAACACATTCATATTCCAGAGAGGCATGCCCAATGTGCATCCTTCCCCACACTGACCACTGACTAGGGAAAGACCACTGACACCCTGCACCAGTGGTCTTCCCCTGCCATAGTTTTAAGTTTTCTGTGATCCGTAACCTTCCCCAAAAGAAAGCCAAAAGAATTGTTTTTTTTTGCATTGTGCCTTTCATCACTGTAAGATCTGTTATCTTTTATGTATATTGACAATTTCTTCTGTATGTTCCCCCAGTGTCTTTTTATTTTTTTCACTTTATCTTCGAAGAAGTTTTAGGTTACAGATGAGTCACATAGAAAATATAGAGAATTCCCATATGCCCCACCCCTTCCTCCTCTCACATTCTCCCTTATTAATAGCATCTTACATGAATATGGTACATTTGTTACAATTGATAAACAAAAATTGAAGCATTGCTAGAAAACATGGTCAATGGTTTACATTATGGCTTACACTTTGCACTGTACACTTTTTTGGGTTTTAACAATGTATAGTGGCCTGTATCCATAATTACAAAATCATGAAGAACAATTCCAATGCCCAAAAAATGCCCTATGTTCCACCCATTCTTCCCTTCCCCTCCCCTCAGAACCTATGGTAACCACTAAGTTTCAATTTTTCAAGAAGAAAGTTCATAGTTACATGCATTAATGTTGAGGGCTTGACTTACCGGTCTATTTTCTTTTATTAGGCACTGCCTATGTACTTGAGAGATTCTTGCCCCTCTGTTTGAGAGTGTAGCAGTTCTCCACAAGATGGGAGTTTAATATTTTCTTGCTTATTGTGTGGGTCTCCATCCACTGAGTTAACAACCTATGACGACGTCAGTGGTGGGTATGTATGTGGGAAAGAGTATACCTGGGGCATACTTCAATGGAATATGAATGTGTTCATAGAGTTCTTTTACACCATTCCCTCCTATAAACATAGTTTCCTCTATTATTAACAGCTTACATTAGTGTAGTACACTTGGTACAATTGATGAACAAATATTGATAATATACAATTTCTACTGAAATAAATATAAATAGTGCTTCTACTATATTTTTCATAGCCTAAAGCAAAGACAGGCTGTTTTATTGTGATAACAAATAACTACCAAACCTCAGTGACTTAACCCAAAAAGCATTTGTTCACGCATTCAGACTGATGTCTGCTCTGCCATGTTGGAGATGTATTGTCTCTAACAAATGGCTTTCTTAGTCACCACAGCAGGGAAAAGACAGCTGGAGGAACATTCACCAATTATTTTATGAAGCAATCCTCTGCCCACAGCCAGAGAAAAGAACTAGTCATGCAGCCCAATCTAATTAAAAGGAAACTGGGAAATATCAGGGAGGTCTCAAGCAAAATGACTATAGACCAAAACTGATTCTCATATGGCATCCTCCATAGGAAGTAACATCTGAAAATCTGAAAACAAAACAAAACAACACCTACTTTGATCTCTGCTCTATAATAAAATGTGGTTGAAAAAACACTATGAAATACTATGTAATTTCCTGGGCATTTCTACTGTCAATGGAGTTTAATTATTTAATACATTTATTCCTTTTAATTGTCCTTAAATAGTTATCTCCTACTATAAAATTAATCCCATTTATTGTTGGAAAGAAAATTCCTTAGGTAGGAAGGGAAAAATATTGGTTATAATCAACAAGTCATAAGCCCTGGCTATGCATGAAAGTGGGGTTTACATCTTTGAAAAAAATAAACTATCATTGAGTTGCAGATCCCTGGATAAAAAATATATATATGAATTTCTTTTTATATTTTCTTAACCATCTAAGAAGTCAAAAGTTTTAAATTCGTCCTCTTAAAAACACAGCTATTTATTTGTAGTACCTGACCCAGATTACAAGTATTTCAGTACAATGCATCTTTTAGCTAAATGACTAGTTGGTTACTTTAATAAAGTAATAGTTGGTGAAATTAATCTCAAAACAGTAGTCAATAGTACATTTATTAGAGAGTAATTTTAATTCCATTGGCATTATACGCCCAGGCAACAAAATGGACACGTTTCTCCAAAGTGCAATTACTTAAGGAAAACAAATACGACAGTTTAGTAAAATTAACCACTTGTGTTAATTTAGTATCTATGACCCACAACACTCCTTAATGGTTCCGCAAAGTAGTTAAGAGTCTGACAGACTGTTCAAAGTAAACTATTATTCATTGACAATAAAAAATATGTTTAAAAGTGAAAGTTTCTTATTAAATAAATTCTGGATATAAATATTTTATCACTATATATAGACAGAATCTTTAAATATTCAAAATTTACTGGAACTATTGCCCCAACTACAAGATCCATAGATCCTACAGTAATTTAGTTTTAAAGATGCTTTCTGTGTTCTTCAAACTTACATGTTACCATGAGCTTTCCTTCTAGTATTCTAAATATTTTTGTTGTTGTTCAGGAAGTAAGAGGTAGCTTGCTTTCCTTTTATGGCAAATAAACACATTTTATCTATATTTATATTAAAATGTCTTTTGTAAGAAATTTCATTGCTTCCAAATTTTGACAAAAGTTTACCCCCAGGTATAGGAGATATTTTAAAAATAAGAGGGACATTTGCCATTTTTCACATGCCACACTTTTCTTATTTGCCACTGAACTTTGAAACACAAAACTTCCCTTTGAAGCAAATAACCTGTCTTTTTAGAAATCATATTGTATCTATAATAAATTTTAGTGTATTTTTTAATAGTTGTCCTTAAGTGCTTCCCTTTATAAACTATGAATCTAGTTCTGTAAGAATTAACAATAAATGACCAACTAATTCAGGCCTGCATGTAATTATTTATTTGTATACATATTTGTTTCCTATATGTAACACCCCACAAATGAATTTTTATGATTCATCTATGAATCTTAATCTACAATTAAGCTTTGCTAATAGGAACATTCAAAAATATTTTAGGATTCTATATATTGATAATATTTTTAATTTTTAATCAGGTTTTATTATATAGTGCTGAGAAATTTCTTGATGATATGTAAGTAACTAATGAGTACTTTTTGTAGTTTTAATTAATAGAATTATTGAAAAGCCATAAAAAGAGGCAAAGTAATTGGTAAACTTGGACACAAACCCAAATATCACTAAACTATGGAAAGTAAAATCAGTTAGGTGTGCAAAGAGAATTGGATCAAAAGGCAAAAGGAAAGATGAGGGGGGATTGAGATCCTGGCATTTGGGATTGATTAATTGATTGATTGTTTGAACTACCTCTAAAAGTATAAAATATACTCCTAATCCTAAAGACAATATATCTGAAATACAAGGGCTAAAAGGTGGGCTATATATATTTTGAAGAAAGGTGTCATTAAGACATTTAGTTACTTGGAGACTCAAGGCACCATAGGATAAGGACACAAATAATGAATTAACACCCTCCCAAGTGACTATAGACTGAGCCAGTGTATCACATATTTATGAGCTATGGAAGCCAAGTGAGTCCTGCTGCCTTTCCTTGGGACCCACAAATAAACCCTATACTCAAGACTAGGTCAGGCTGGCTCCTAGGACTGGAGGATAAATGTAGGCTGACTCCCTTCTTCAAACAACTCATATAATGGTCTGCCTAGGCATTCTTTTCCCTTTTGCCCTGAACATATGTCAATAGTACCAGACTAAGTATGTGGGAAGGGAATGATTTCCTTTATTGTGTTGCATAACAGGAGTGCATACATGACATCTCCTTGTATTGACCAACAGAGGGACACTCGCTGGCCATGGGGGACCAAGGTCCACTATACTGAAGCTGATCTTGCTTTGTCTCTTCTCTATGTGAGTAAACGTTGTTCATCCATTGCTTGTGTGAGTTGTATTTTACTGGTGACCCCAACTCCTGCAAATTGTGAAGTGGGTTGAGACCTATGATGATTTGGAGCTATGTGCCCCGGAAAGATATGTTCTTAAACTTAGTTCATTCTTGCGGGTGTGAACCCATTGTAAGGACCTTCTAAATAGGTAACTTCAATTAAGCTGTGGCCCAATTCAATAGGGATGGGTATTAATCCCATTACTGGAGTCCTTTATAAGCAGAATGAAATTTAGAGAAAGGGAAAGCCACAGACAAAGCAGCCAGAAGCTGAAAGTCAACAGAACCAGAAATATAAGGGAGAGGCCAGGAGCGCCACCATGTGCATTGCCATGTGACAAAGGAGCCAAGGACCAAGGATCACTGGCAACCAGCACCAGAATGGCAGGTTTCAGGAAGAAAGCATTACCTTGATAGTGCCTTGATTATACTTCTCCGATCCTCAAAACTGTGGGCCACTAAATCCCGTTTGTTTGATCCAACCCATTGCATGGTGTTTGCTTCAACAATGAGGAAACTAAAACAAGACCCTAAGACTGCTGTTCCTGGTGGTAGGCAATGTTATGCTCTGTGTTATCCTCCATGTGTTAAGACTCCTCTCCTGTTGGAGGAAATAGGTGACTCTCTTTCTGACTGATAGTTTGGCACAGTGAACATGGTGCTAACAAAAGCAATTTATGTGACTAAAGGTAGAATTGTTAGAAACATTAGAAAGGGACAAATGTATTTTTAAAATTGTAAGTGAAAATATATTTAGCATATTTTTATATGATACAGACATCATTACAATTTAAACTAAATGATTCATTCAGTTTAGGAAAATATAGTTTAAAATACATTCTGAATGCTTTAGATCATATTTTTTTATTAATAAGGCCAGATTTTGAGATAAACATGTAAGGTCTATATGATATTTGGCTAAATCTTGTTCTCTTGTTAATAGTAAAAGCTATATGTTATACACTTCTGTGCACAATTTTATGAATGAGGATTCACGTGATTAAGGCAGTGGCCAAAGTTTTTACAGACTGTAAATGACTGCGCTGGGACTTGAAATTATGTATATTTGATTACAAAATTTGTGTTATAAGCACTATAAAAGGGGAAATTAATATAAAAAATTAGTCTTTAAAACTATCTTAGCAATCACTAAATAGTTAGAGTCCCATAAAAGAGGCAGTGTTGTTTGATATAGAGACATCATTAACAACGTTCTGCTGTAATATAAAAAATGAATAAAATCAAATGTGAAAAATTTATTTACTCATTCAGTAATTCTGAAATATCATCATTCTTAATGTAAATCCATTATCTTTGTAGCATCACAAGACAAAAACGGCAGAATTTTTAAAATTTTATTTTTATAGGTGGTGCTTTTCTTCCTAGAACTGATATATTTTCATTACATACTCAATTAAATAAAAGTGAATAAAGGAATATTGTAAGATATTAAAAGGAAGAAGGGCTTACTAAATATTTCTACAAAAATTAAGTAGATAAGCAATTTCTTATGCCAAGTTAAATTTTAGTTTAAATTTAAATACATTATTTTACTTCCAGTAAGGCTAAGTAAGCTCTTTCTGGAGCCTACCCTTATACAGACAACAAACTTGAATTCTGGACAAAGTGAAAAAAGAGAAACAAACAAACAAAGGCATGAGAGAATGAACAAAAATAATAGGCAGATTCTGGAAGGTAACAAGCAAAGAGCACAGGATGAGCATAGATGAAAATATGAGTATACACTTCTAGATGTGACATAAACACAAAACCAGCACTTTCGCCTGAAGGAAATCAGACCAGGATCTGCTGACTGCTCAATAGTGAGATTATACTTAAATCACTTTCCACTTTGAAAATAGGTGATGGCATGGTGAAAATGGAGTTCATTGCCAAGCGGATGTAGGTCAGTAGTTGAGCGCCTGCTCTACATGTACGAGTTCCAGGTGAACCGGTATGTCCTTAAAAAAAAAAAAAGTTAAAAAAAACAACAACACAGAAACAATGGGAGTTCACGAAACAGCAATTCTGGCAGGGCAATCTCTGCAGAAGATCAATTCTAACTGTAGCTGTACAGCAGCTGCCTCAGCTTTTGAAAGTCTCACCAGAGCTTCCTAGTCCTTCACGCTGATGTCAGCGAAGAATAAGCCAAATCATTTTACAACTTTCGTTTACTCCTTTTTTCCTTCAGATTTCTAAGAAAACAAGCAATAATGGTTCTTGAGATTTAAGAATTAACAAATGCTTACACTTTGCCATGCAAAATTTAGTAGTGATGAAAAAGAAATTCTATAGTATTTGTCATGTGTTGACCATTCAGGGCTAAGTACTCTACAAACAATTATCTCTTTTAATCTTCCCATAATGCTCATAACAACTGTGTAATTTTTCTCCCTTTTCTTTCTCTCTCTCTCTCTTTCTCTCTCTCTCTCTCCATATTATATATGTGTATATCTGTATCGATATATGTGATTAGGCTATATATAATTTATATTATATAGAATATATAATCAGAATATATTAATAGAATATATCATCATAAAATATATCTATGTCTATATCTAGAACCCTACCAATATCTATAACTCTATCTATCTATTTATAAGAGATTGAGTAATGGTTCTATTGCCATATTCTTCTAACAGCAGGTAAGAAATAATTAAACATATCCAGTAAACCACATGACTGGTAAGTAAATTCATTCAATGTCAAGTACAGAATTTTTAACCATTTCATATATATTTTTAAACCGCACTATGTATGATATATAACCTAAGTGCAAATCCTTCATATAGTCATTGTGAAAAATAAACAGACCCCAAGATCCATTCACTGCCCAGTGTGTGTCCACCATACTGCTGAGATTTGTCCTTATTACGTTTTTTGGTAAAATAAAGAATGGGAAATAAAACAATCCCAAAAGCTCTTGCCTGAAAGAGACTTTAGAGTTTATTCAACAAACTTTCACGAAATTCAAGTTCTCAGCAGGTGAAATTACTGTACAGTAACTTAAGAAGAAAAACAAGGACACATTTATCTCTGATTCAGCAATCAAAGACCAATCATTGGATATCTTTTGCATTCTGTGGAGTTACAGTCTGCACTATGCTAATGCACTGAGCTGTCACAATCTCATACTTTCTTTTGTTATTTTTATGTATCTGGCTTTGGCTATTTCTGCTGCTATATCTTCAATCAGATGAGTGACTATAGTTGCACGGTCAAATAAGAAAGTCGAGTATCTGGAAAAAGAGAACAGAAAAATAAATAAGTAGAATTCAATGCAGTTTGGCTAGATCTAATACTTTGCTAAAATAATAAATGTTGAAATACTCAGACAAATTTTTAGGCTTACTATTTCTATTACCCAATTATATTTGACTGTAAATCAAATTCCTGTGATTTTAATATCATCTTGCTGTTGACATTCATTATAAAATGCAAAAGTGTCTTAGCAGAGTAAAATGTTTTATCAGAAATAAATGTCATAAGATAAAGGTATTTTCTTGTGGTATGATAGTATAAAATGTTGCTATACCTGCTGCATATAGTCATTTACTTTACCTCTTTATTATTTTCAGTATTTGTTGATTTTGTTTTAAGATTCTGGCCCTCATTTTCTGACTTTAGACTCCATTATGCATTCTTGAACTATACAAATCCTTGTATTAGAATATTTTGATTCCCCATACTCCATTCCTGAAACTATTATAAATATAATGGTAACTGAAATCCATTGCCTCAACTGGTAATTCTAGTCATGCTCTATATGCCCAGATAGATGACATTTCCTACACAGTGAGAGCTAAGAGAGCTTTATCCCTCTTAAAAGTATCACACAGTGCATGTTTTTCATAGTTATCAGAGTATAACCTAAGATTTTAAGATCACAGTATCCAGAGGAGTAAAAATGAAATTACATTAATAGTGATAAATTATGTTTCTAGCTCTTCCCCTACCTGTTATGGGAAAAATATGCATCCTCTGAAAATATTGTCTAACAATTTGTAGAAGTCCCCAAGAGTACCACACATATGCATAGTCTCTTCAATTATCATGAAGCTCATGCTATTTTACACATTTTGTGGCCAGCGCTAGTCTTACTTGGTCATGTCATTTGCACAGACCTTTGAAACCCATGAGGTCCCCTGATTTGGTGTCAACAGCTCTACCAATTGCGTCATTGGTCCTCTGTCATGATTGATGTTATTGATTTCTCCCACTAATACTCATCAAAGGAATGATGAAGTAGTAACAGTTTGTGTTTAAAATTAAGCTGATGCTTGATGCAACTGATTTATTTGTTTCCCCCATCAGAGACATGGTGTTGTGTTTTGCTATGCATTATAAAGTACATCTTTTCTCTGCTTTAGGCCATATTCATTTACATGCATTCTAAGGTTTCCCTCTGTGCTTCCGATGTCATTTTTGTTTTTAACATTCTATTTCTTCTCAAAAATAAGCAGGCACAAGTGCAGGAGTCCAAACTGAATAATACCCAACATAATAGGAATTATTATTTGCTTACTTTATGCTAGGCATTATAGTGTGAGATATAAAATTACCGTTATTCTGTATTACAAGAAAAAGTTAAGACTTAGATTTGTTAAACAATGTGCCCAAGATCACAAAGCTATTTATTGGTGAAGCAAGGATTTCAAACCAGAGTATACAGTGTGGATATACTCTTAATTGTTTTTCATCAAAAATGAAAGACACTGCTCTTTACATTATTGGAAGAAGTGTGTGATTAATAATTTTCTGTTAGGAATTAGGATATATATTTTTATATATACACATGTATGTGTGTATATATACATACACACAATAAATGTATTTGTTTGTTTGTTTTTTAATATCATCTCTTCAAAAGCACATAGATTATATCATACAAAAGAATGCTAAGAATGGCCAACTATCAACCAGCTATTCTTGTAAACACAGTAAGATGATTATTGTTCTGGAATTAACCACATAGGCTCAAGCTTGGACAACTTACTACAATATTATAGACCAATTTTTATATTTTTCTGTGTTTACTTAATAATATATCATGTAAATATTATCATGTTATTAAGTGTTCTGTTTTTATTTAGAATACTTGCATAAAGTAATATTCAATGAATATTTTCTTAAGCCTTCCCTAAGATGAAATATTTAGAATATTTATAGTTTTTGTTAGAAATAATGCTGCAATAAACTTTTCCTGCATTTAGTTTTCCGTTATTTTGAATTATGGTCTTAGTAATGTCCAGAATTGTTACTTTTAGTTCAAAAATATTAAAATATCATATGATTCTTAGCAAATTTGGAACCCACTAGCAGTACATGAAAGTACTTGATTTCACCAGATAAATCATCAGAATTTTATATTATTTTCTTGTAAATATGAACATACAGATTCTTATATACATAAGACTGAGTGAGACATGAGAAATGCATTTCCTTATCTACAAAAACATCATAATACAAAAGAAAAAATAAGCAAGCAAACAAATTTTAGAAACTGTATTTCAGGCCATTATACATTATATAGGCTATTATACATTATGTCAAAACCTGTAAAAGGGTGCGGTGCAAAGTGTAAACTACAATGTAAACTATAGACCTTGTTTAGTAGGTTTAATAGCAATGCTTCAGTATTTGTTCATCAATTGTAACAAATGCACCACACTAATGAAAGATGTTATTAATAGGAAAATATGTGGGAGAGGGAGGGGGTGGGTTATATGGGAATCCCCTATACTTTCGATGTACCTTTCTGTAATCTAAATCTTTAAAAATAAAGTTTATTATATGAAAAAATAAATTTAAAAAAGTTAAATAAAACAGTATTTAAATATTAGACATCCAACTGAAGATATAAGAGAGAACAGATTTTTTTTCAGTTTGATAGAACAACATGGAAAATATCATAGGAGTGAAATAGCAGAAGTTATACTTAGGGCGTATTGGCTAGTCCAAAGTTAGGTTTTATGAGAAGCTTACAATTGTCCAAAGTTAAGCGTTTTTGCAATAGATAAGGAGATTGGGATTGATAGATTGGAACTTTGAAAGTAGAATTGATTTTTTCCAAATTGAAATTGTACTATATTTAAATTTTCCTCATATAATCTTTATGATTAAATTTTTGAAACATAGAATAAAATTGAGTAACTAATCCTATGACACTATATATGCATTAACCAAATTCAAAATTATTAACATTTTACAATATCAGCTTTATCTAGCTATAACAAATCTATCTTTATATGTATATATACATATTTTTTGCATCAATTGAAAACATCAAGAAAATGCATTCCTAATTCAGCATGCATCTCTGAAGTAAGGACTTTCTTCTAAATAACCACAAGATGATATTTTTAGCTATGCTTTTCAAACAGGACCTCATCAAAGTTGATGCACTGTATTTTTTTTCTTAAGTCTCTCAGGTCTCTTTTAATCTAGAACAGTCCCACTTTCCTCCTTTTTCATCACCTTAACTTGCTAAATAATTTGACTGACAGTTTCTTTTTAGTATCATCTAAATTGTTCCTCTCTCCTGTGTGTTTGCTATATAAACTGAAAGTTATTTCTAAAGGTATAATTAGATTTTGGATAACAGTTTTGGCATGAACACTGTGTAAAATAAATTCTGCATTTTATATTGCATCACATCAGCAGCTGCATACTCACGGGTTGTACCATTAATAATGATGATCACTTGGTTAAAATGGTGGTGAGAGACTCTCTCCATTGCAAAGATATGGTCCCCATTTTTAATTAGCAAATAAACTGGGGGGGTATAAAATTTCAGAAATGTTTGAGTATGTTGTTCCTTCACAATATTTCACTAAATGACGTTAGCATCCATTGATTATTCATGCCTGAATCAGTTGCAGATATGCCTGCTATTAAGATCTTTTAAAAGGTCATAGAAAACCTCATTTCTGTAAATTATCTCACAAAATATAATAAACATATGCTTATTATTCTTTAAAGTTCTTTGGAACATTCTAACCAAAGATCTGAAGAACGAGCATAATGAAAATTGTATAACAGATATTTGTCTGCCAGCATTTGCACTTAAGATTGTAGTCAGTTGATTTTTCAGCCTCAAAACTTGGGGTCAAGTCTTCTTCCTTTCAATATAGGTTCTGGGGGCCATTAATTTCTAATGAAGGCTATTTTCATCAACACAAAATAAATTCCAATGCATAGACTTTTTCATTGACCCTCTGTTTTAATTCAGAAGGAAATTTCTCCATAAGTTTCTATATCTGCACTTGTAGTTTGGACAAATAACATATGAAGAGTTTAGCAGTTATTTTAACTTTCAACTATTCCCTACTTGCAAAAATGCAAATCATTTCAGTAAAGTTTCAGCTTTTTTCATTTAAAGATGTCTCTAAATTGTGAGAATCTTGTCCCAATTACTTCAAAACATTAGCAAGCTAGATAAAGCCATATATAAATTAGGAGATTTCCACTCTATACTATCGTTATTCCACTGTTTAACTACTTCTTAGGAGGTAAGTCTGTCGTAGTAGTATAGATTGTATTTCATTGGGAATTGTAAAAGGGTTATTTTTCTAATTCAATCTAGTTCCTCCTAAGTAGTTGAATATGTCTTAATCATTCCTTCAATGAGCAGAGTTGGCATAGTAATCACTAGTAATGGTGTCAAGTGATTTTAAAATTTTAATATGTCAATTATCTATGTTATCTTTTACAATGTATTACAGTCATTTTCATAGTATTTGATTATCCATATTTGTCCAGTATTAGTCACTTCAAAGTTATCACCTGTTTTCTTTATAAATGATTCATTCACAAGTCTTTGAATGTTTCCCTGATTCATGGCACAATAGAATGTACAAGGCACACTCTTTTTTTGTAGTCCCAGATCTATAATCAGAAGTAGCTCTAAGAATTCTGGATCCTTTAAGGGAATATAATATTTAAAAATTGTGATTTGAATGCTAGATTTGGTCATTGCTAGTTTTTAGATATTGTTTCTTCATCTTTTTCCAGACGAAAAGAGAAAATGTTTGTTTGTTTTACATGTATGTATCTCCCAAGATACTTACTAGTTGTAAAGGGAATTGTGAAGCAAGTTGCTTCATGGTGCAACATGGGAACACAGGCTCAGGCACAAAAGAAATTTTCAGCAAATGCTTGCTTTATTACTTATATAGCACAAATGGTCCAAAAGAGCAGGGGAAGAGAACCCATTGTGGCCAGTCTCTTGGGGAGGACAACTGCTCGGGTGTGGGTCAGTGAATGGCAGCTCAGCTTTTCACCCCACTTTGGAAAGGAAAGGAGAAATAAATGTGTGTTGCCTGAGGGCAGGGGGCTTTTATACAATGGGGGGTAGTGGGGAGGGGTGCCTCTGAGAGTTCCTGTCCTTCTTCTTCCTGGTTTTCTGTATGAGGTATGGTCAGACCTATCCATTAGACTTAATGACTCTCCTGGGCTGTGAAATGGAAACATATGGAAACATCAGCACACACAAAAAAGCGGGGGAGGTAGGCAAGGGCTGGGAATTTGCTGAGGTGTGTCCCTGACTTCCACAGGAAGGGTAATAATGTTACAGTGAAGATGCTATCAGACCATCACGGTAACCAAAATGGTCAAAGTTACCACCAGTATGAAGCATGTAGATGTTACTTACCTACTAATATAATGAGCCAGAAGGACACACTACTTCTATGGTATTTTTGCAAAATTTTTTTTAATTCTCTATTTCATTCATCTCCACTCTAATCTACTCACTTTACTTGTGTTCTTCTTTTTCTAGTCCCTCCTGGTGTTACATTAGTTCTTTAATGTGAGTTCTTTCTTCTTCATTAGCATAAACATTTAGAGCTATAAATTTCCCTCTTAGCACTGCCTTTGCTGTATCCCATGAGTTTAGGTATGTTGTA
>JAQZBX010086499.1:0-12991 GCA_029593785.1 Cabassous unicinctus | reverse complement strand
TGTCACAGAAAAAAGTGATTGATGATATTAGAGCAGCAGAAAGACAGCTGGAAGGTGAAGCCAGTGTGCATGTTAGCATTCAAAAAAACTGCAAGATATGTAAACAGCACAAGGAGGACATCAACTTTGGGAGACACCATGACTGTGTAAAGTAGCAGTTTGTCGATGGCCATGAAAAGTTCATACACCATCACAGTCAACAGGAAGCCCTCAATGCCAGCAAAGGAATCAAACAAGAATAATTAAGTGAAATGACTCAGAAATTTACCAGCATATTAGGAACAATGATAGGAGAGAAACAGAAGTCAACTTGGGCCAAGTTACCCAGAATAGGTCAATGGGAATTTGGAGACATGAATCAGATTTAATTAAGGGATCAGGCTGAGATTTCCAACCACATTGATCATATAAATGACTAGAAAAACCACTAAAAGAATGCTGTAACTCTGGATGGTCCCTGAATCCCAAGAAAATAAATTCAGTCATTGTTGTATGGTTGCTCACGCCTTTGTTTCAGAATGGAGGATCCATTTGCTGGAATAGCAAAGAAACCAAGGAAAAACTGTACTCAAAACACCAGGAATATCAAATAGTTCATTCCATGCTTTAAATAAGATTACTTCTAAGAAGTCCTGAGAACAAGTGTATTGAACTTCTTTATTTTCTTACTGAAGTAAGAAGAAAAGATTCCTTAAATAAACTCAGCAACCGATTTTATTTAGAAAGGAATCTCTGTATGCACACTTGGGGTGTGTGTGTATGTTTTCTTACATCAGGGGTGATGTTGCCTTTCTCTCATCATCTGAGCTTGAACAATGTAATTTGCTTTATAAATTGTAACTGTGATCCTTTCATCCTGCTGCTTAAAATTCTTCATTGCCAATAAAAAAATAGCCAAACTCCTTACAAAGGCCTTTGATAAACTGACCCTAGTTTATCCATATATTACCCTACCTCTCAACTTTTCTCTCCTCTTCCCCTCCCCTCCTCATCCCTACTTTTCTCTCCTCTACTCTTCTGTATTTTCCTTTCTGCCTCTCCCTTCCTTTTCACTGTCCTTTCCTTCCTTTTCCTCACATCTCTCCTCATCCCATACTTCCCCTTCTCACTCCCTCCCCTTCTCTCTCTCTCTCTCTTCCTTTCTCTCCAACTATTCTGAACAACATTATATTACTCTGATTGGGTCATTCCAATTGACATACCAACATGCTGCTTTTTACCCATTTTAGGAAAAAAAAACTTATCTTGATCCTATTGCCCTTGCCTCCTAGCATTCCATTCCTTTGTGCTCCCCATAGCAATAAAATGTATTGAAACAGTTGAATATATTTGTTTTGACCAGTTCTGCTTTCCTTATTTTCTCTTAATCCCATTCCAGTAAGGCTTTCAACCCCATCACTCCATTCAATTTGTTCTTGTCAAAGTTACCAATGGTCTGTACATTTTAATCCAGTAGTCTATTCTCATCTTTCTTCAACTATCAATGGTATTTGACAGCTTGATTATTTACTTCTCCTTAAAAGGCTTTCTTTTTTTATCTCTCAGGACATTGCACTCTCTGAGTTTTTCTTCTACCAGTGTTCTTTGCCTATTCCTTCTTTTCTGTCTCACTTTTCATGTTAGGGTAGCTCAAAGCACATTCCTTTATGTTCTTCTTTTTTCCATTCCCAGGCTTTTCCTTGATTATTGTATTAGTCTCCCGGCTTTAAATACAATCTATTTACTTAAAACTCCTGAATTTATATCTCCAGCCATGACAGCTTCCCCAAACTCTAGACTCATGTATTTGATTGCTCACTCACAACTCTACATGGGTATCAAAAAGAAATTCAACGTGACCACAACTGACCTCCTCATGATCCTCAACGTCTGCTTTACCTATAGTATTTCCCACTTCAAGTCAATGATAAATTACACATCCTTTTGCACAGATGAAAACAAACAAGCAAACAAACAAAACAAATACTGGAGAAAATTTGATCTCTTCACTTTCTCACATACTCCATATCCAGAGCCCATTAGATACTTCCGTTGGCTGGAAACGGAATATATTTTTAAATATAAGACAACAGTGTCTTATATCTTCCACTGAGACGCATGCCAACATCATCTTTCACTTAGATTAATGTAATAGTATTTTTATTTTTTGATTAGAGAAGCTGTGGGTTTACAGAACAGCCATGCATAAATATAGAGGATTCCCATACACCACCCCTCCAACAACACCTTGCATTGGTGTAGAGCAGTTGACAACTGTTACAATTGATGGTGGCACTATTTTGAAAATTGCACTTTTTTTTTACAGTAATCTTTCTTACAATTGATGAAAGATTATTAAAATAGTACAATTAACTATCATCCATAGTTCACATTAGGTGCATTTTTACCCATAAATCAGTCAAGTTTTAACACTTTGTATTAGTGTCATACATTGGTTATAATTCATGAATAAGCATTCTTATACTTGTACTATTAATTATAGTCCATCATCTACAATAGGGATCACTTTTTTATATAGTCTTATATTTTATCTTTTAATTTTTATTCTAGTAATGTATACGACCAAAACTTTCTCCCCTACTTTTTTAGAGAAATTGAGACTTTACAAACCAGTCATGCATAAAATACAGGATTTCCATACACCACTCTACCAACAACATCTTGTATTGGTGTGGACTATTTGATACTACTGATGATAGCACTTTTTAAAAAATAATTGTACTATTTTTAATTGTAGTTACCTTTGTTACAGTTGATGATTATTAAGATAGTTATATCTATTGTCCATTATTTACATTAGGTGTATTTTCCCCCAATATAATAGTTTTAGGTGTATTTTTCCCCAATATAGATATTTTTACATAAAAATCTTCTAATGCTAAAAAATGCTATGACCTGAACCTTCAGCAAGTAATAATCTTTCTTAAAAAATAAATTTTATTAAAACATATTAATAAAGCAAAAATCCATCCAAAGTGTATAATCAATGGTATTTGGTATAATCACATAGTTGTGCATTCATTATTTAATCATTTTACAGCATTTTCATTATTCCAGTAATAATAATAAAATAAAAACAAATGAATTTTTAACTCATCTTCCTAACTTGAAAATCAACTAAAATTCCACCCTGCAAAATAACCAAATTAAAAATTTGTAGCCATTCTTTCCATGATCCACTTTATGCCTATATATATGCATGCTCAAATATATTCCTATATATTTGCATATCAAGATAATTTTGCATAACTGGAATACGATTCTATATGATATAGATGATCCTACATGTGATATGTGTGTATATGCATGTGTCTGTTTGTGTTTTAAGGAAGGAAGCATCCGTTTATTTTCTTAACTTTGATTTCTTACCAAATGTCCATAATTTAGATTCAAATTCAGAGAATATTTAGAGTAACCCTATATGCCTGGCATTGCAAGTAGACATTTTATTTATCATCCTTTGTGGATTATTTACAACACACCAGAACAGAGATAGAATCCTCCTTATTGTATGAATGAAAATTTGTCCTCAGAAATGTTTAAAAACTATCCCAATGTCACAAAACTACCACAACTAAAGCACAAGATGAAGACTGAAAATGTCATCTAGATCAGTTTGTCAATTTATGCATGTTACCTTACAATTATTTCATCTAATAACTTTCACTAGACATTAAATTTCCCCATGTATTGATACAATACACAAATTTAATTGTGTACTTGCTTTTTACACTCACCTATTTATATGCATATACATATATTCATGAATAAATATATATGAATATATTCATAAATATATCTTGAATAAATATGCATACGTTAAATATTCTATAAAATTCTTTTCCTGTTTCTTGTGATGCTAAATCCCTTCTGCCAAAAGGGGCACTGATACAGAGTAACAGAAATCTGTTTGCTTTCATAAAGGGTATATATTTGGGGTAAAAGTTTACAGTCCCAAAGACCATTGAAAGTCCAACTCAATGTAAGCATTCAGTCCCCAGAAAGGAGCCAAAAAAGTAGAACTGGGTGGCACATCTATAGAAAGAAATGGCCTTATTCTCAGCCACGAGGTTCACCAGCATCTTAGGGGTCACAGAAGAAGAGTCAGAGGCATCAACAAAGGAGAGGCTGCTGAGAAAGTAGTACATGGGTGTATGGAAATGAGGATCAATCTTAATCAAAATGATCATTTCCAAATTACCCACCATGGTTGCCATATAGATTGACAGAAACAATCCAAAGAGGATAGCTTGTATATCTGGGTTGTCTGAGAGTCCTAGGAGGATAAATTCTGTCATTTCAGTTTGATTCCTGCCTTGAGTCTCTTTCATATATCTGATCATTTGAGCTGGGGTAAGAGGAAAGATAAAACATGGCATTTGGTCAGATGAATACATGATGGTGCTATAAGCCAATTTATGCTGATACATACTCATAAATATTCTACATCATAAAGTTAAAAGTGTGCTGAATTTGATGTCAAGTCACAAGCCTTATATCTGTGTATTAACTAATTTCCTTGAGCAAGTGACTTAGTATCCATTAACCACAAACTGGCATCCTTCTGGCATTAATCATTTATTTAATAATGACAAGGACTTATCCTTAAAATATAACTCTCATAATCATTTATGAAAATAATTGAAATGATACGTTAACATACCCTTTAGATGAAAGTTCTGGAGAAAGATGATGTAGTGAATTCAGGCCACTGAATATTCCTCTGTAGTACTAACAGAATTAATAAAAATATTAAAAGTTAGCAAAATTAAGCAATAGTGTCAAACAATGGAAAGAGTTGAATCTCCTAGGGGGTGAAAAAAATCTGTAAAAGTTGAAGGCCAAGGAAAGATGGAACCATGGTCCTAAACCCATCCCATCTTCCCACAATCAACATCTACAGGAAAAAAATATGTATCAGTAAAACCCTGTGAATTTCCAAAATTTATAAACACCTTATACCTACGAAGAAACAACTACCCCTT
The DNA here is from genome assembly GCA_029593785.1 of Cabassous unicinctus. NCBI lineage: Eukaryota > Metazoa > Chordata > Mammalia > Cingulata > Chlamyphoridae > Cabassous > Cabassous unicinctus. Next base: position 8,006 of record JAQZBX010086499.1, on the reverse strand, counting down.
TCCTCTTACTCATCCCTGGTAACCTCAATTCTATGTTGTGTCTCTGTGAAATTGTCATTTTTAAATATTTCATATACTTGAAATCTTAGAGTGTTTTCCTCCTGTGCCTTGCTCAGTCTCAGCATCCTGTTTTCAACGTTCATCCCTGTTATAGCATACATCAGAACGTCATTGCTTCTTATGGCTATACACATTGGTGTACATGTTTGAGTCCCTGTTTTCAATGTCTTTTGGTATATAACTAAGAGCAAAATTGCTGGAACATATGGTAATTGTATTTAACTGTTCAAGGAAGAACCATACTGCTTTCCACAGTGGCTGCACCACTTTACATTCCCAAGTTTTCTTAATGCAAATTATTTTTTGTTCTTCACCACCACAGTATCTCTCTGTGATGATCTGAAACTATATGTACCTGAGGAAATCATGTTCTTAAATTTAATCAATTCTTGTTAATAAATTAAAATTAATTTAATTTGGATTAAATTTAATCCAAATCGCATTGTAATTAGAATTTTTTGATCAGGTAGTGTGTTCCATCTCAATCAGGATAGGTCTTAATCCTATTAGTAGAGTCTTTTTTTTTTTGTTCTGGTTGTATTTTTTTATTTTTTATTTTTTTTATTTTTTTTATTTTTTATATGTATATATATATATTTAAAGGTGCTTAGATTACCTAAATATTACTCAGAAATTACAGGGATCCCTATGTTCCCCACTTCCCACATCTCCCACAACATCCCACACCACCATCCTTCATCAGTGTGGCACAACACCCGCAATGGATATACACATCCTGGGGCCTTGCCACCGAGCATAGACCACAGTTCACATCATAGACCACACTCTCTCCCACACAGTTCTGCATGGTATATGCTAATGCAAAATGGCCTACATCCGTCACCACAACGCCACTCAGGACAACCCCTAAGTCCAGAAAAAGCCCCTGTATTTCAACTGCCCCTCCCCACTTTGCCCCAAAAACATCCAGTGGCCAACGGCTCCACCTCACTCTCACAATTTCTTCCATTGCTTGAATCACAATATGTCTACAACAGAACACCACCAAGTCCACTCTAGTGCATAGCTCCTCCCCCCATCCTGAGGGGACTGGGATGGTGATGTCCACTACACCTCCAAGTGAGAGAGGGCTTATATCCCATGGATACGATGGTTGGTATTATCCTGCCTGCAGATGCAGGCCCTCTCCATTCCCTGGGATGGCCGTTGCCCACCGTCATCTCCTCGCCAGGTGACTTGGATGAGTCCATTGAGCTGTAGGGTAGGAATTGCAGCTCCACCGAGATTCCAGGCACTGCTGGCACATAGGTAGGCCAGAGGCTCCAGTCTCTGGAAGTACACCTAAAAACTCCAGCATCACATATAGGTTTGAGTATAAGGGACTGATGGACCATGTGCAGGGAGGACTTATTTGAGTCCAACTCTGTCACTCTCAGGGGCACAGATTCCAATGGAGAGCCCACTAATTAGGCATCAATCTCTGGGGCTATCCCCACTTAGAGAAAGAAATTCAGACACACAGAGAGAAAGCCACAGAAAATAAGAAGGTGAAAGTCTAGGGAAAAAGGAAGAGAAGGGAGAGACCAACAGATGTCGCCACGTGCCTTGTCATGGAATCTCAGGCAGCCGGTCTTCAGGAAGAAAGCATGATCTTGATAGTGCCTTGTTTTAGACATTTTCTGGTCTCAAACCTGTAAGCTAATAAATACTCATTTTTAAGCCAACCCATTTCATGTTATTTGCTGGAGCAACCTAGGAACCTAAAATTTCCTCCCTGCATTTCACTGGTACAGATAAACAGGCTAAATTCCTTTACTTTCATTTGATGCTCAAACTTCAAAGAACAGCATTGCCAGAAGAAATGAAAAAGAAGTAAGAGAACTTTTTCTCTCATCGCCAACCAGAAAGTTTCCCTGAGAGTGTTATTCAACAAGAAATAGTAAAAAGAACAGAACACCTCAGACATGTGCTAGACACGAAAGGAAAGGTAAGAATGAGTAACAAGAAGCACAGAAATGTACTAAAATGTGTGGAGTATTTCTAATGCTCCCCAGGCAGTGTGATGAATATTTTGCTTGCATTATTTTATTTAACTCCTGTGAGATAGACAGTGTTATTATCCTTTTTTGGCTGATAGGAAATGTGAAGTAAAAAAGATTAGCTTGCCATATGAAATACCTAGAATAAGTAAATTCATAGAGATAGAAAGTAGATTACAGACTATCAGGGGCTGGGGAGTTTTTGCTTAATGAGTGCAGAGTTTCTATTTGAGGTGATGAAAATATAGTACAATATTGTGAATGTAATAACTATTACTGAATTTTACCCTTGAAAGTGGTTAGTTTTGGAAATTTTGAGTTGTATAGATGTTACTAAAATAAAATTTAAAACAATTAGCTTTCCCAAAGTCCCAAAGTGAATCTCAATTTATACCCAAGAAATGTACTTCATATTCTCTTAACATTTGAGATCATTTTGAATGACACCCTCAATTAAAATATGAGAGAATTAATACACATAGAACTTGTTCTAATTCTCAGAGCTTCAGTGATACTCTAGAAACTTTTTTGCCACAGGAAATAGAGCTATAAATCTCCTGAAGTGAAAACATAATCACAGTTGCTGAAAATTGTCTTTTCTAGAACTCACATTGCCCATCAGTGTTATTAATGAATCTGGTGGCATCAATTACATGTTTCCATCCCCCCTCTCTTCTGGCAAAGACAATCCCTACCTCTTTGCAATACATCTTCTACTGAGATTTTGCAGTGAACCCTCTAACGCAGAAATTCTTGACATGAGTTTTCATTTTCTGTGAGTTCCTGAGAGTAGTTGTGGAATTTCTGGAAATATAAATGTTTCAAAAAGCCTTAAATATTTTACTGCTACTTATCTTACTCTTAATGTCTCATATATCTTCTAAGAATAAAAATGGACTAAGCATTCATGCAGTATATATTTTAACCACCCAGTGCTCTTGGAACTCTGGGTTGATGGGTGGTTAGGGAAGATAACAGGATTGTGACTCTTTCTTCCTGTCAGTAAGCCAAATGGACAGTACCTTTTACACCTTTTCCTTACTTTTTTTAACTGCTTGATTTCTCTTGGCTTTTTCCTGTTCAATGCCTAATTCACCACCAAAAAAGCAAAAACAGAAAAAAAAATTCTCTTTGTAGAGAACACACTAACTCTAATTATTGCAGGTTAAGCAGTTGGCTTAGTTAGAATGTACCTTAGAGGAGTTCGTCCATTTTGCAAAGGAAACCCTTTACACCTTCTCAGGCTTAAGAAAGTTATTCTGCATTTCTGCATGCAGTGGAGATGTCTTCTTTCTTATCTTTTATTTTTCTTTAAAGATAAACAGCCCAATTTGTTACATCAGGGTAAAATACATTTCAAACTATAGAGTAGGTCACTGTAGTGCAACTGTAATATTGCCCACAGTTATTTCTAATTGTAGGGTCTCTATTCTGGGCTCTGGAGGAAACATCCTGACTTATTATAAATAGAGTTTATATCTTGTTCTTTGGTCTCTGGTTACTACATCCCTGGTGTCATTTCATTGTAGTCGACCAGTTGCTTCCTTATGAACTAAGAAGATCACCTTATTTTTCACATATCTCTCCTTCACCTTTGGGACACCTGGACCCAGTGGAGAATGAATTTTCAGTCCCACATTCCCAAACACCATTAAACATCCTTCTTCTGTCTCCTCTGGTAGCTAGTGGTTTGGTCTCCTTGGAAGGAATTGAAAGAATCCACAAAATAGCTGATTCACTCAACCTCTGGCCCCACCTTCCAGAAGGAATATGTTACTATAAGAAACTATGTGACTTGAGTTATGGAAAGGAGTCTCAGTGGAAGAGGGAGATGGAAAGAAGCAGGGCTGTCTTGATTGGAGTCGTGGTGCTGTGGCTCACAGATTATTTGGCTCACTGACTATATCTTTACGTATCTCCACATTTTCATTTTTAAGTGGCAATTCTAATGTCTACCTCAAGGGTGACTGTGGAGGTAAAATAAAATAATGAATGTGAATTCCTGAGCCCAATGTCTGGAATATATAGATGATTAATCCACTACCACATTCTTCCTTACACTCCAGAATAAGAAGTATCATTTTATATAGCTTAGATTCTGACTATTATCTTTTAGATTATCTATACCACTTTGAGGAAATGTTCACTCCAATTTACCTCTCAGTACAATGCAATTAATGCAATTTGTAATACATGCTAAGGAAAACAAATACTTAAAAGATGTGTTGTTTCCTCTCAAGCAATTCATAAAATTGAATTATTATGCATTATTTTGGTTAAAAGTTTTACCTTTTGTTTTTGGTTTGTTTGTTTCTTTTTGGTACACTAGAGGGAGAATACAGTAGGTTCCTATCAACACAAAATCTGAAACATAATGGGCATACATTGAAGATTTATTTGATAAATAAACTCTCATCTTGAGTGTAAATTGGTTGTTTTATGAGTGCAGAATGTTATAAATTAAATCAGATTGAGATTTGTAGAGTAGGAGTGTGGGTTGGTGTTGGAAAAAAGATCACATGGCACTAAGAGATCACTGGGAGGGACACAGAATATAAAAACCCTAGGGCCATAGGGGAATAATTAGATTGTGTGCAAGTTAGGTGGTAGGGCCTAGTCAGCTCCAACCCATGAGGCAGGACACCCCAGAGAGTTCCAGAATAAACAAAGAACCCATTTCCAATCCGAGGTTGAGTGTCATTCAAAGAGGCACCAGACATGTGATGCTATATCCTCCTTCCACTAGGATGGGGACCATGAGAAGTAGGGATACAATGCAATCTCCATGGAGAATTCTGAGAATTCACATGGTATTCAGCCTTGCAATGCCATAAGAGATACACAATTGAAAGTTAAGTTGGAATGGACTCTTCTTAGATGCAGAGGGTCTCTAAAGCTAAATTATTGAGCAACTAATAAAGGCAATGCTGACTAATATAGACATGACCTCCACTCTAAAGAAGCTTGAAAACAGTCGGTGTAAAGAATGAGGCAGTATTTTGAATGATGGAGAAAACCGATTCAGCCAATCTTCTCCTTGGTCATGAGTAGAGAAGACTACGGATGAGTAATAATAGCAACTAATATTAATTAAGCATGCACTACTTGACAAGTGCCCTCCTAAACATGTATATTTTCCAATTTTTATTAAGTATTTCCATCACAGATGAGTAAACTGGGTCCCTGAGAAGTAACCTAACTCATCCAAATAACTAATACAGATCAGAACTAGGATTCAAACACAATTTTTTCCAGACACCAGAATATACATTGCTACCATTTTGTGTTTCTGCATCTCAAAAGTAATTAAGACGTTGTTAAAAATATCCCTCTGCAATAAATATGGATAACACGTAAAGTACAATGATGGATAATGGTTGTTTGATGTCCTAAAAAGAGCAGGATGGCCATATTGGAGAATTTAGAAGTCCCCATTGACTTTCAAGTATTCTGCTAGTTATATATATTCTGATAGGATTATCTAAGTCTTGTGCTCACTTCAGTAGCATATATACTAAAATTGGAATGATAAAGAGAAGATAAGCATGGCCCCTGTGCAAGGATACATGCAAATTAGTGAAGTGCCCATATTTTTAAAAACGAACAAACAAACAAACAAAAAAGAATGATCTAAGTCTTGAATCTACCTCCATTTTACACATAAACACATTTTACCTATAAACATGGTGTATTGTTTCATGGACTTTACATATAAAACTAGGCACACATGCAGCTCTTAAGTAACTTAAGGAAGGAAAATGCCTCAGAGTTTTACAAAGAGCTGTTCATCATTTTGTAACTAATATCACGAGTAAGAATGTTGCAAGACTGGATGAGGTACCTAGATAATGCACGTTTATCAGTCTGGATATCTATTTGTCACATCTGTGGAGATTTTGCATACCTGTGCAAGCAGTCATGCCTGACCAATTCGTTATTAAAATAGATTTTTATTATAAATTACTTTGTTTAGCCAGTGTAAGATGTGGCTACAATTTAACACACCATGCATAAATAAAAACTACATGCAAAAAGAGAGAACTTAGTAAATTAGCAGAACATAAAATTAACCTGTGTGGACATGGAAAAGCTCATTAATTCTCTCTCACTCCCTTTGAAGATTCAGTTGGATCACATATGTGAAAAGGTCCCACAGACTCCCTAGGGAAAAAAATGGTCTCAAGAGATGTCATTTTCCTTCTCCTGACTAAGGAACTATGCTTTCAGACAAGATCAAATCTGATTAATTTGTTTTGTAATTTTAAATTTCAAACACATGCCACATAGGTGAGATTAAGATACTTTTTAAATATGGTCGCTCCATGAGACTTAGAAAGTATCATCTGATTTGAAAGGGCTTTTAGGCGTCAGCAGAATACCTTTTTCAGTGATCCCCTAATCACACCCTCAAAACAATCAATGCCGTGCTTATGACTGACAGTCCTTACGATAGCGTCTGAAAATAATTTCCTTGTGTTTCCTTCTTTCATCATTAAGATCAAAGGAAAAAAGAGCAATTCCTTAGGGGATGACAGGTAATCAAAGCTCTGAGTCTCTTGTGAGTGCAGAAAGCATTTCAACATGTTTCTTCTGGGGATTGAATGTGACTCAGACTTAAAAGCCTCCCCGCCACAGGAACGAGGGCAGGATGAGCCAATAGCTCTGAGACAACTACCAAAGCATTTTGCCATCTTTGGATTCTTAGAATATTTTTTCAGTAGAACCGATCAAAAGAAGAGGAGACATTCAACTTATCATCAATAGGTAGAAAAGTCAGTATCTGGGACAGAAAGAGAAAGAGAAGTGAACTTTGGGTAGGGGCACATTGCACCACCCAGTGCTCCTTTGAGCATGGGTTCTGCTTGGTGCTGGGTCCATGCCATTTTAAATCTTCAAAAGACACAAGACATGGGTTTGGCTTTTAGGAATTGTACAATAGGTTTGGAGTCAGAGAATGCTAAAATTCGAATGTTCCATAGAGTCAAAGAGTCTGTATTCTCCACCTCATCGATTTCCCAGATAAGGAAGCTGTATCCAATGCAGCAATTAAAAAATGACACAATGTGTTAGTGGCAGAAAAAGGAACTGCAGACTAAACCTCCAGACTCTTGCCATAGTATTCTCCTATAACCATGCAAAAGCAGGTGATACATAGAATTTATGAAATACATTTGACCTGTGTTTATCTTTATAAAACAATACTTTTGTCTTCCATTAAATATTTGAGTTTACTTTTACATATGGAATTTGTTTATTTTCTTCCACTTCTACAATTTCTTAAACAATCAGATTGGCTGAATTTTAGCTACATCTATTAATCAGGAAATTGTGAACATTTTCTTTTGCAAAGCCCTGTTTCTGAGTTTTATAGTCTCATCTCTACTTACTTTATCACTTAATGGAAGTGCTGTAGAGCTAATACCACCTCTTTCCTAAGGGTGAAGTCATCCCATGATACCTCTATGGCATAAACATTAAACTTCTTTTATCTAGGAGATTTGAGAGCACATTTGTCTACTGCATCAGAAATCTATACAGATACACAATGGCCAAGAGCACTAAGCAACTGGCAAATGCCAGTCACTGAATTCAGCACTTTGTATTTAGTCTAACCAATTTTTACATAAAGTCATTAAAGTAGTCATTATTAACCCTATTTAATAGGTAGAAAGCATAGATTCCCAGAAGGTAAGTAATATGCTAGAAATCAGTTAAGATAAATCACACAGACTTGATTTGACTGTCCAAAATAAGAGAGTAACAAGGAGGATGTTTTATGATTGGTGAAGCACCTTCTCATTCACTGCCTTATTGAGCCAGCCTATGGAATCTATAAGGGAGGAAAGAATGATTTTATAATCACATTTTCCAACTGAGGGAAATTAATTGGCCAGCACATACCGAGTTCAGTTGTGTAGCAGAGCCCTGACTCCTGGGGCTGTTTCT
>JAQZBX010086498.1:0-12993 GCA_029593785.1 Cabassous unicinctus | reverse complement strand
TGTGAATATTTTGAACTCTCCATCATTTTTGAATGCCAGTTTTGCTGGATAGAGAATTTGTGGCTGGAACTTTTTTTCTTTTAGTACTTTGACTATGTCATACCACTGTCTTCTTGCCTCCATGGTTTCAGATGAGAAATCAGCACTTAATCTTATTGTGCTTCCCTTGTATGTGATGGTTCTCTTTTCTTTGGCTGCCTTGAGTATTTGCTCTTTGTCTTGAGCATTGGACATTTTGACAATTATAGGTCTTGGAGTTGGCCTGTTGGGATTTATACTGTTTGGGGTGCACTGTGCTTCCTGGATCTGCACATCCATCTCTCTCAGTAGGGTTGGGAAGTTTTCAGCCATTATTTCCTTCAACACTCCTTCTGTTCCCTTTCCCTTCTCTTCTCCTTCTGGGATGCCCATAATCTGTATGTTTGTGTGTTTTGTGTTGTCAGTTAATTCCCTAACTCCCTGCTGGATTTTTTTCTGTCTTTTTGTCTATCAGTTCTACTATCTGTTAGATTTCAGATGTATTGTCTTCCACATCACTAATTCTTTCTTCTGCCTGTTCAAATCTGCTGTTATGTGAATCCAACGTCTTTTTGATTTCTTGGATTGTGCCATTGATCACCATCATATCTGTTATCTTTTTGTGTATGTTTACAATTTCTTCAGTATGTTCTCCCAGTGTCTTCTTGATATCCTTAATCTCTCCCTTCACTTCTTTAAGTTGGTCCATGATATTTGTTTGGAAAGCTTTGATTAGTTGTTCAATGTTCTGCATCTCTTCCTGGTTTTTAGTTTGTTCATTGGACTGGTCCATGTCTTCCTGTTTCTCAGTGTGGTTTGTAATTTTTTGTTGCCCTCTAGTCATCATTATATCTTGATGGGTTTTTTCAGTTGATTAACTTCTCTCTCTGCTCTAGAGTTTTATTTAGCTGGTGGTTCTGCATGTGTGTTAAGTTTTCTCTTTGACACTTTTTCTTCTTATTTTATTTCCTTGCTTCACTCTATGTTCCCTTGAAGGAAAAAGATTAGGGCCAGAGGAATCAAAAGATGTGAGAAAGGAAGAAGGATAATAGTAATATTGATAAAAGTTAGAAGAGGGACCAAATAAGACTTAATGAAATGAATATTTAACTCATGTAGGCAGTATAGAGTAATAGGAAAAAAAGTGGAGAACCTAAAATGGACTGGGAAACCAAATAGAGGAATATATATATAATGATTTAGAAGGCTAGAATTATGAGGAGGAGGAAAAAGAGTAAAGAAAGGGCTGAAAGGAAAAAGTTAATATTAACAAAAAAAGAAGAAAACAAAATAGAATAGAAATTGACACCCTTAAGTTGTGGGCAAATGAAAAAATGTGGTATATAAGAACCACAACAGAAAGCAGAAGGCAGAAAAATGAAGGAAGGATAAGAGATAGCTTGGGATACAAAATCAATATAGACAGAGAATGGGAAATCACTGAAGAAGAAGCACAGCAAAGAAGAGACAAGTTAGCAGCACCTAATTTAAAAAAAATGAAAGAAAAAAGAAAGGGGGGAGGAAAGAGGAAAGAAAAGCAAGAGACAACAAATAAACAGAGAAAAACCAAACAACCACACAGGCAAGCAGTCAAACAAAGCTAAAGAGGAACAGTGTTCCTACTAGGATCCTTGTGGATCGTCTCAGCCTGCTTGTGTTTATCAATCAATTTCCCTGCAGGGTTCTATCTGCAGGTTTTGAAGCAGATTTTAGCTATTAAACTAAATTAAAAAGAAAAATTCGTTTTTCATTTTTTAAGTGACTGTTTTTTGTTTGTTTGTTTGTTTTTGTGAAATACTGAGCCCAAAATAAGTCCTCTTCTAGACCACTCCCTTCACTGAGGGGACCCTAACTAGGCTCTTGGAAACTAATCAAGCACTTCCCACTTCCTGGCCTCCCCAGGGGAGCTGAAGCTCTGATGCTAGTCAGTACAGAAGGATAAAAATGGCTGACTCCGCCCCTTCTGGAGCCGAGCCTCAGAGTGATCAGGCTGCTGGGTATATCAGGTTTCCTCAGCAGATTCATCTCTCCTCTCAGCCTTGCTCTGCTTCAAGCTGGCTTATCTGTTCCCCAAAGCTATGAGGGGGTCCAGGCAGCCAAATCAACAGTAAAGAATCCCCTCTCCGCCTTCTGTCAGAACTCTCCCTCTCTCGGAGAGTGCTCCCTCTCCCTGGCTTGTTGGGGTTTGGGGCTTATCCCTAGGCAGCTAGGTAAATCAACTTCCTCAGCAGATTTACCCCTCCCTCTGCCAGGTGTTGATTCAATCCAGCTATTTTGTTCGCCCAAGCTGCAAGGGGTCCAATCAGCCAAATCCACAGAAAGGAAAGCTCTCTCACCCCTTTGCCAGAGGCCTCCCACTCTCAGAGAATGCTCCCTCTCACTGGACCCTGTCACCTGGTTGCCGGGCGGGAGCCACGGCTCAAACCAGCTTTTTTTTTTTTTTCCTTAAAGGTGTTGCTCAGCCATCTGTGTTAACCACCACAGGCAGGCTTAAAACTCACGAATCTCTACCGATTAGTCCATGCCATCGATCTGTGCAGATAGATGTCCCAAGCTTCTCGCTCTGTGCGCCCACAGCACAGACCCCCAGGCAGGACCCTGTCCACATCCACCGTCCTTAGGGAGCTATCAGCGAGTGCCCTCCTAAACCGATGCCATCTTGATTCCCACCTTTATGGCCTTTCTGACACAGCTTTCCATTGCTGGGCTTCTATACTTTTGACCACCTCTGTCTAAAAGGCTTATGCTGTTTGGCTGATTTCAAACCAAATTAGGACAAATTGTGGTGGGTCTTTTCTACCACTTCAAACTCTCCTGTCCCTGAGATCAGTAGAAAGGATGCAGGAGTCTTCCCCTGGGCAGATCCTTGTTTCATAAATACCTCTAATGCCATCCAAGGCAGGACCATCTCATCCACATCCTGACCAGGAGTGGGATGATGCAGCCACATGTCTCATCTATACCTGAAGGGCAGTTATGGCTTCATGAACAGTCTCCCAGGGGATTTTACATTTGAGGGCATCCCCCACAGTTGGCACTATCACTCTCATGCTCCTAGCCTCCCAGACTAAAAGTGAATAAGAGATGAGTTTGTCTGTCTCTGTCCTGTTAGTTGTCCTTCTCCATGGAGGCAAAAATACATTGTAGCAGATGTGTCACTTCCCCAAGAGAGTCACTAGTGCCCTTTCATTGCAGATACCCTAACCAAGCCACATGCAACTCTCCTGTTTTTTACCTGTATCTGTCTTTTAACTAGTGTATTTCACTTTCAGGAAAATATCTCATTTCAACAGGTTCATTTTAATCAAAGCTGGGGAGGTTCTGTGTTGAATAAGCCTAACTTTCTTCCTGAAAAGAGCCCTGAGTCAGTAGAGCTCCTTGCATAGGGTCCCAAGCTCCCCTTGGGAGTCATATGAAACCCTTGAGACACCATGGGGGTCAGCAGATGGCATGGGAGTGTGCAAGTTGCCAGCAACCAGGGTACAATTTCCCTACTCTCCCTAGGACCCACCTCCTGCCTCTTAGCCCCCCTCCATGGTGACCATTTTGTCACTATTCACATGCAAATTGCTCACATCTCACTTGTGTTCTTAAAGCTAGAGGGAGGTCAGCACCTCAGTCAGCCTATTACCCCTCAGGGAGTTGGGCTTTGAGGGGATGACTGAACTGATGAATCCTTATGCCTCCACCATGCCATGGAGAGCTTTGTTAGCATGCAAACTTTTGGGGCAAGACACCTATTACCACCTATAAGGAAGGAGTCTCAGCAAATGGAGGATAGCAGAAAGTCCATGCAGGTGACACAAAGAAAACATATAACTTACACAGGCACTGAATAGAACATTTACTCACAAAGAGAAGAGACAAAGCAAGGTCAGATTTACTAGTGGAATTTTATCCCCATGACCAGTGGGACCCACTCCACAGCCAATGGAGAGAGATGATCCACATTTACCACTCTCATGTACTGTAGGTGAGGGACCTGGCTCCCTCCCCATCAGGAACAGATGTAACCACAAAGTTGGGCAATTTGCTATGGCCAAGCAGTCCCCAGTGAATGTTTATACAATGCTCTGATGAAAGGGAAAGGAATGTTCCAGCAGGCCAACACCTGCTAGGGGATGACTTTTATCTCTAGGCTCTCCTGAGAAAAAAGTGATGCCATATTTATCAGACTACCACATCTACTCTTAAGCACTGGGTTTATTTGTGGGTTGCTGGGAAGGGTGACAGGCCTCACTCTGTCCCTTCCCCCATTATGTTTTGCTTTCCATATAATCTGAACCTGTAACAAGTTCATTCTATTTCTGTTGACTAATGGTTTTTATTTAGAGAAGAGATAAAGAATGAGAATTTGTGAAAGGCTAATTATCTTAAAGAGATGTAAGTTTTAACTATGCCTTCAAGCTGATATTTAGTCCTATAACCTCCAACTTAAGTTTAAATGAATTCTTATTTAGCCACTAGAAGAAATTTTGTTAGAAGTGAAAAACCATGTAATCTAACTGTTGTTAAACTCATTCAGGTTGATGGCAGAATTCAGTTCCTTGTGATTGCTGACCTGAGACATCTCTTTCTTTGCTGCATTTCAGCTGAGGGCCATCCTCAGGTTCTAAAGGTCACAAATATTCCCTGGCTTATGGTGTTTCCCTCTTTCTTCAAAGCCAGCAACTGTGTCAAGCCCATATCATTCTTCAAATCTCTCCCCCTTCTCTTGTCTCATTTCTCAGCCAGAAAAAGTTCTAAATTTTAAGAACCATGTGACTTGATTTGGCCTGCAGAGAAAATTTAGATTACCCAGGTAAATCTCTTCATCTCACAGTCTGTACATTTAATTATATCAGAAAACTTCCTTTTGCCATTAAAGGTAATATATTCACAAGTGCTAAGGATTAGGACATAGACACATTTGGGGGGGCAAATCTACTACTTACCAAACTAAAATCTTCATGCCTGTACACTATAATTTTTAGAACTGAATATTCTTTGAACTCTAGTCCTACTGAAGTGAAAATATGTAGATTCACTGATCTGAATCATTTTGAAAGAAAGATAACATAATGAGCTTTAATGGCTAAAATATTTATATAACCTCATAGATCTACTTGACTGCTAAAGTTGGTAATGTATCACTTCATATGCAATATTAATAACAAATAGCTAACTAAATTTTTACTATATTTTTGGGAATGTCATTTTATAAATCATATATATATATTTTTTAATTTTTTTAAAAAGATACTTAGATTACGTAAATGTTACACAAAAAATATAGGGATTCCCATATGCCCCACCTCCCACATCTCCCACAACTTCCCACATAAACATCTTTCATTAGCATGGTCCATTAATTACAACTGATAAACACATCCTGGGGCTTTGCCATTAAGCATGGACCATAGTCGCATTGTAGACCACACTCTCTTCCACACAGTTCTGCATGTTATATGATGATATAAAATGGTCTATATCTGTCATTGCAATGTCACTCAGGACAATTCCCAAGTCCCAAAAAAGTCCCTGTATTAAACTGCTTTTCCCTCTCCCTTTCCCCAGAGCCTCCTGTGGCCACTGGCTCCACATCAATGTTGTAATTTCTTCCATTGCTTGAATCACAATAAGTCTATAGTAGAATACCAGTAAGTCCACTCTAGTCCATAGCTCTTTCCCCCATCTTGAGGTGTCTGGGATGGTGATGTCCACTCCACATCCAATTGAGAGGGGGCTTACGTCCCATGGGGAAGATGAATGGGATTATCCTGCCTGCAGCTGCAGACTCTATCCATTCCCTGAGACAGCTGTTGTCCATCATCATCTCCCTGCCAGTTGTCCTGGGTGAGTCCAAAGAGCTCTAGAGTAGGAGTTGCTGCCCTACTGAGGTTCTGAGCCTAGCTGGCACATGGACAACCCAAAACTCAAGTCTCTGGATATACACCTACAAACTCCAGCACCAAGTATAGTTTTAAACAGATGATCCATGTGCAAGGAAGACATAGTTGAGTCCAACACTGTCACTCTCTGGAGGACAAACTCCAAACTAGGGCCCACTGGCAAGGCATCAAACTCCAGAGCTATCTGCCCTGACATAGGACCTGGGTGTCTCCAGAGCCCTCAGGAAACACAGTATTTGGGGTGATATATACTTTGAAATTCTATGAGATCCTACTGAGATGTGCGTGCATAAGCGTTACCTCTGGGATGACCTCCCAAAACATTTTGAAGTCTCTTAGCCATATAAACTCATTTGTCTTTACTTTTTCTCACTTTTATTCAAGATCTTTTTCCAGTCACATTGCCAGTTGGCACTTGGTAGCAATCCCTTGGTGCCACGGAGGCTCATCCCGGGAATCACGGCACACACTGGAAGGAAGGTAATGCATTCATATGCTGAGTTTGGCTTGGAGAGAGTCCACATTTGAGCAACAAGCAGGCTCTCAGGAGGCAACCTTTAGGCACTCCACAACAATAGGCTAAGTTTCAATTTCAAGAGCAAAGACACCTAAGGTTAGCCATCAATATCAAGGGCACATCAGTGGATCATCTTCCTTCACCAGACACTGCCCCTGCACTTGGGGGACATTTGATGCTCCCATAGAGAATGTGGCAGAGCTCTCTGGGATGGGAATTCAGTATTATCTCATTTATTAAGTTATTCTTCAACCACTGTGACAATGTCCTGTGAAATTTGAACTTTTTATATACCTTATATTTATGCTCAGGTGAACTTCCTCCCATGCATCTCCCATCCCTGACACCCCACACCAATGATCCTCTCCTGCCCCAGTTGTAACTCTTCTTTGATCCAAAGCTTCTTCAAAGATGAAGCCATTACAATAACTGAATACAATTAATAGGAAAATGAAATAATAATGATAAGTTTAAATGTAAGAGATAAAATACATTAAAAAATTTAAATCTAAAAATTAAAGTAAAGTAAAAGTTTGGGATGTTAAAGAAATGAAAAATTAAAAAAAAATTTTTTTTGACATTTTGCCTTTCATCATTGCAATATCTGGTGTCCAGTCTGTTCCATGGCACCTTCCCCCTCTCACCAGTGTCTCACTATTTTTCATTTTGTTTTCAAATAAGTTTTAGGTCACAACAAAGTCACACAGAATACAGGTGACTCTCATATACACTACATCCTCCCCGTTTCCTCCCTCCAATATTAATACCTTTTTATATGTTGACGGTAGCATTGGTATAACTGATATACAAATAGTGAAACATAGCTACTAAACATTGTCAATGGTTTACACTGTGATTTACATTTTAGACCACACACTTTTATAAATTTTGATGATTTCTACCATGTCCTGTGTTTATGTGCATGTATAATTGTAAAATACCTTATCATTTTTACTGCTGTTTGGGAACAGAGTCATAAATGAGAAGGAATTGAAATTTTGCTATTAAATGTCAGAAGGAACATAACTGTTTATCCAGTTACATTTTTAGTAACATCATCAGATAACACAAAGGCATAGTATTTAATACATTAAATTATTATGTTCTCATATTATATTATAATATCTTAAACATTATCCATAGAACCTTGTTTTTTAAGACTTACCTATTTCTTCCCCCTGTCCTCCCTCATTTTGCACTCACTGTCTGCTTTCTGTGTGTTCTTCTGTGTCTGCTTGTCTTCTCTTTTAAGCACACTGGGAACCCATTCTGGGACCTTCCCAAGTGGGAGAGAGGCACTCAATCCCTGGTCTGGTGTGTCTCGTTGTCTTTTCTCTGTGTCTCTTTTTGTTGCATCATCTTGCTGTGCCAGCTATCTGCATGGGCCAGCACTTCTGTGCAGGCCAACACTCTGCACAGGCCAGCACTCCATGTGGGCCAGCTCACCTTGTGGGCCAGCTTGCCTTTCACCAGGAAGCCCTGGGAATCAAACCCTAGATCTCTTATATGGTAGATGGGAGCCCAATCATTTGAGCCACATCTGTTTCCCAGAACCTTGTCTTAATGCTATGAGGAAAAAAGTCATCAGATTATATCACAGAATGCATTTCACACCTCTTTCTGGATTGTTATTTCACATTCTGTGATAATTAGAAAGCAAGAGCTTACCTAGTCCTGGAATATGATTAGATTCTTCTTGAAAGAGAATAGGGAGTACTATTACTAGTACACTGGAATAAAAGCTAGTAATAATTTGAGTGCTTCTGCTATCCAGGTGCCTCTGGAACACAGCAAGATGATTTCAGTTTATCTTGGGAAAGGGAAAGTTACTATGATATTTTCCTTCCTTGGTGCTCTGCTTGGCATTTAGTTTCAATGCGTCCCATTTTCACCCAACACTTCTGTTAATGCCCACCATAATGGAAATTCCACATATGCCTCTGCTCCTACTAGATTTAAGCCTCATGAATGCTCAGGCCATAAAGTTCTTATTAATATGTATCTCTAGCACACGATTCTGGTCCCATTAAAAATTATTTATTCACTGATGTGAGTTAATATAGTCATCATAATATTGCCAGGAAAGTACATGTTTAATTGTTTCATAAATGAGAGGCTGCAGGACAATACTTAACATACCCCAAACATGCAGACGTTTGACAGCCTGAATGTTGTGAGAGTGGAGGCCTTATGTTTGCTCCTCTACCCTGCTGTGGCCTTTTTAAAGGGTATAGAATCAACAATGAATTAGGAACTGGGGACCTGGGTCCTGGTCCTCATGCTTTCACTCACACATGGACGATATTGTTCAAGATGCCTGCTCTGGGCCCTAGTTGCTTGCTGTCAAATGAAGGACTTTGGAGAGAGGGTCCTGATGTGCCGGGTTTAAAATTCTATAGTTTTACCTGGGAATTGACTGAGTGTCATTGCTCTGACAAATACCACACAATGGGTTGGATTATACAAGGGGTATTTATTGTCTAATTTGGGAGGGGGAGGTTAGAAGGCATGTTTCCTCCTGGGGTTGGAAATATTCAGATGCTGGTTTGGCAGCAGCCTTGGAGTTCTTTGCTTTCCCATCACATGGTGATGTCTTCTTTCTCTTTTGAGTTCCATCTGGCTTCCAGCTTCTGCCTCCACTTGTGGCCTTCTCTGACTCTAACTACCCATTTGTTTCTCTTTATAAGGCCTCCAGGAATCTTGATTTAGACCCAGTCTCAACAGTTGGGTCACACCTTAGTTAAAAATAGCATCTACCAGAGATCCTCTTTACAATGGGCTTGTAATCACAGGAATGTGGATTAAGATTAAGAACATGTCTAAATTGAGGTACATAATATCATCTACATCACTAAGATTATAGTGGATACATGACACTGATTTTATTATGTAGACATGTCATTTAAAAATGGCCTACAATTTATACCCTTTAAACAAGAGTTCTCCAACCAATAGAATATTTACTTGGATTGCTCACAGCACCAACTTTCACTAAGGCCACAAAGGATGTGAGGAGGAAAAAAACAAATGAATCTCTTATTGTCATGTCCCTATCACTTTTAAGAATATAATTACCATATGACCTTGTAAGCCCTCTAATAGGCATATACCCAACAGTATGGAAAGCAGGGACTCAAACAGATATCTACACACTGATGTATTCACAACTGTTAGAACATGTCAACACAAGTGTCCATCAAACAATGAATGGATAAGCAAAATGTGGCATATACATATACACACAAATGCAAGGTGTTAATACTAGGGTGATATCTTGAAAAAATATACCATAATGTAAACTATGGACTATTGTTAATACTACAATTATAATACTCTTTCATCAGTTGTAACAAAGTACCACAGTATTGAAAAGTGTTAATAATAGAGGGGGTATAAGGAAAACCTGTATTTGTTACATGATTTTTCTGTAAACCTACACTTTTTCATACAAAAAATGTTAAATTGACATTAAATTTAACATTAAATTAAGCATAGTGAATGGTTAAGAAGAGGGGGTTTTGAAGTCACAAAGCCGGGTCTTGAATCCCAATTCCTTAATGTAATAACCTGTGTATGCTTAGGAATGTCACCACATTTCTCTAAATCCCATTTTCCTTGTCTATAGAATAAACTGAGGTTATATGTGTCAAGTACTTAGCATAGTGTCTAACACATAGGAACCATTCCATAAATGATGGCTGGTATTATTACAAGAGACTTGTACCAAACTTTTAAAAATATCTGTTTGTGTTTTATCTGTGAAGTTTAAAGTAAATGATTGTAGTGGCATAGAATACTGGTATGCATGACAGGAGATTGATAATTGGCCCTTCCCACAATTATCCCAAGTCAGAAATTGAAGAACTTGTTAACTCATACCCTATTTATTTATTGAAATTAAACTTCATTAATTACCACTAGTCATTAATAATTAAGTGGATAATTAAGGTCTTATGAGTTCAGAGACTATATTTCCTTCCTTTTTCAGTTTTTTAATGAATCAAATAGTCTGTATGAATGATTTTTTGGTGACTTTTTAAATCCAAATAATAATCATCTGGCATATCTTTTACATTGATTAAGATATTTGATGTATGGGGTTTACTTGAAATGGTGTGTGTGTGTGGACATATTACATTTGGGGACTGAAAGAATAGAAGATCTAGTCTAATATTTCTAATGTTTCAGCTTCTGTAAATGAATTTAAGCATTTTAAATACTTCTCAATTTTTCTCTTTTCCTATATAGTGAAAGATGCTATCACTCTTCTTTCTTCTTTTCATTAATTAATACTGGCATTTTCTGAAGATATTTATGAATGTTAAGAATGTAAGAACACTCATTGATTAAACAAACTATTTTAAGGCTTAAAAACATCTTTTAATTCATGTTATTTATAAAGTTATGATTTGTTGGGAAAAGTAAAATATACCCCTAAAACAAAGCAAAACAAAAAACAAAAAACCACAACAAAAATAACCTTTAAGGCCTTTTGATTCTACGTTAAAAATAAATGCGCTTGGCACTTGTTGCAGAGCTAGAACCCTGTTCTGGGCCTCCTGCGGGCCGCGAGGCGGTGGTGCCAGGGCTGCTTGGTGTGCCTGTCCCAGGTTCCCATAGGAGGCCCACGGCCTGCGGTGAAGACGCCGCCCCCCGGGAGTCGCGGCCCAGGGCCCTGCTGCCCCTGCTGGCAGCTCTTTCCCGGGTCTCAAGGCCTCCTGAGGCAGAGGACGAGGAGGAGCAGGAAGCAGGCAGGGCCATCCAGGACGCAGTGGAGTAGACGAAGGCCGAGCTCATCCACTGGCTGAATCCCCAACTCTGTCAGTTCTCCTTTGTGTCCGGGGTGGTCCCTCCGACTCCCTCCAGAAGACCTCCCTCCTCCCGCGCTGAAGGAAGGAGTCACTTGGCTTCGCTGAGGCAGCTCGTGGGTGGGAGGTGCAGTAGTAGTAGCCGCGGAGTTGAGGCGGCAGCAAGTGGGTTACTTTGCTTCCCTGAAGGCTCTGCGGGCATCTCTGTCAGCCTTTTTTTTTTTCTTTCAGCAGCGCTGCAGCCACAGGAGTCCCAGAGTTCAGGAAAGTGTTAGAGACTGCGGGGGACCGAGAACTGTGCCCCCCAGGGCAGAGCGTGGGTGATGCTGATGTCTGCGCTGGCTCCTGGCGCTCTGTGACCCCTGGTCCCCTCTTCTTAGCCAGGGCGGCTTTAGGAGCTGATGTCCTGGTTTTCCCTTGGAACCAAGGTCGCCCTGAGGCACATGGTAAAATTTCATTCTATGCTTTTTTAAAGAAACATAAAGTAGTGTAGTTTTCTTGACAGTCTTTGTTCCTTGATCTTTTTTTTTTTAATAATTTTTTTTTTATATTTTAAAAGATACTTAGATTACATAAATGTGACACAAAAATTATAGGCATTCCCATATACCCCACCTCCCACACCTCCCACACCTCCCACATAAACATACTCCATTGGTGTGGCATATCACCTGCAATAGATATACACATCCTGGGGCTCTGCCACTAAGCATGGACCATAGTTCACACTGTAGACCACACTCTCTCCCACACAGTTCTGCATGCTATATGCTGATGCAAAATGGCCTATATGTGTCATTGTAATGTCACTCAGGATAATTCCCAGGTCCCGATGTTACTTGATCTTAACTCTGTTTTTTGTTTGTATGTTTGTTTGAGGTACCGGCAGACTGGGATTGAACCTGGAGCCTCATTTGTGGGAAGCCGGTGTTCCACCACTGAGCCACATCGGCTTCCCTGACAATTGAGTTTTGAATAATTTCATTTTTGATTTTTGTGAAGGGTTACATGTTCTGCTTTAATGTGTCCAGGTGTATCCTAAACTTTTAAAAAACTTAAGACATTTATTATATCTATATATAAAGTACACATTAAAACCGGGCCACTATTGCTGATCTGTAATTCTGAAATCCATATAGCTGTAGCTACTATATTTTTAAATGATTACTTGGAATCAAAATCGTACTGACTCATTTCTTAGGAAAACCTAATGGGAACTGAATATTTTTATTATTTATAAAAGATCTATTAATGCGTTTAAATTTAGAGCACTGCTTTAGATCCTGCAGATTTTTATGTGGCCCTATATTAACACAATAAACTGGCATATTTAAATATATAAAATCCAACGAGTTTTAAACACCAAAATATAAATTGTTGCAAGGATTTTTTGGAAAAGGGATTATTACTTAAAGACTGATACTGATTTTTTTTAGTGGTGGAGATTTAGTGGTAATTAAGTATTGCTGATTTTGTTTCAAGATTTTATAGTTACCAAATTTCTGCCTATGGTTGAGATAACAGTTTTTTCCAATGTGGGTTTTAGCAAATGTTTTTTATTTAATTTAAGATTCTTTGTAACTTGACAAAGAAGAATCTTAAGGATTACATAACCTATCCTTTTTTTTTTTCAGGTTTACATAAATTTATTAAAAATGAGGCTGCTTAATCTTGTATCATGAGTGATTACATATAACTGAAGCAGACTCCAGATGGGTTTACAGAAATTAAAATTCAGACTGTTTAATCTTGTGAGTAT
>JAQZBX010086497.1:0-12992 GCA_029593785.1 Cabassous unicinctus | reverse complement strand
GTGAGAACGGTTTATGTGATTTATGAGAGATGTGGAGATAATTAGATACTCTGGACTACTGGCATAAGGGTACGGATGTGGGACAGCATCTATACTGGTTCTTTTCTTCAAATAAGTCAAGCTCTTCCACCCTACAGATATGTATGTGCATACATCTATAGCCGCAATTGTACTAGTACTAAATACTAGTATGTACTAGGACATACCTCTACTAGTACCTCTACTAGGTATGCACTAGTACATACCTCTGTAGCTGCAATTGTAATAGTACTAAATACTTTCAGGGGCTGCCTTAGATACCACTATAGGAGTATTTCTCCTAATGATGAGAAATGTAAAGGTAGTGCTGTGAGGCATGACAGATGGGAACCTATCCTCTTACCATGACTAAGGTTCAAGGAGAATGGTGGCTATTATACAATATCCCCTGCCTGGGGACAGAAAGAAATATCTACAAGTATCTTGGAATTGGAAATGGTGCAAATTATCTAACTAGCACTGAGTCTTTTTAATAACGTAGTTTGGCCTGTATGTAAACCACATGGAACAAGTTGAATGACTAGTTTTTTGGGAACTGAACAAAGTGACTCCTGCCTTCTAAGTTGCCATACCCAATGTATTCTAAATGTTAAAATGATTAACAACCAGTCTAGGCATCTATTATGTTGTTATGGATTTCTCCAATGCTTTCTGAAGTAAAACAATAGATAAGCAGTCACAAGATATGTTTACCTTCCTGTGGGAAGGATAACAGTGGGGCCTCCAGGTCCCACCCCAAGCATATATGCATAGCCCTATCATCTAACTTGGATTAGTAGCTAAGGACCTGTCTGCCCTGGATCCATTTATAAGAGTACCTATAGAAATCTATTTGGATGATACTTTGCTAACCTCTGTAAACTCAAGAAATTTCCAGAAAACCATGGACATTTCCAGAAAGCCAGGCAGTACCGACAGAAAGGAAGATGGGCAATCAAACTCCAGAAAATATGGGGACCAGGAAACACCATCATGCTCCAGGGAGCCATATGGTCAGGTTAGGTTCATGTTTTACTATCTACTGTGCAAAATAAGATCCAAGCTTACACACACCTTCAACTGCTTAAAAAGGTGAAGACTTTTGTGGGATTATTGGACTATTGAATGGCATTCATAACTAATTTGGCACAATGCCTAAGCCCCTGTATAGGCTAACAAAAAAGGGTGCAGAATGGGATTGGGTGTGCAAGAAAGAGGAGGCCTCTGCCAAAGCAAACATTTTAGTAACCCAACCACAGGCCCTGCAAAATATCACATTTGAGCTAGATGTCTCCATCACAGAGGATGGACTGGGATGAATCTTATGGAAAAGGGACAGTAAGACATGAATCTCTATAGGCTTTTTTGTCTCAACTCTTCAAAGGAGCTGAGCAATGATATACCATCTTAGAAAATTAATTTTTGTTGTAAAACAAGCTTTACTACAAACAGATGCCTTCACAGGAGGAATATCCCATTAAGAGATCAGTAAAGGGTCTCTTTTTTTGCAAGGACTGATTCTGAGGTAGCCCAGAATGGCACAGTAGTATAAATACATCCATAGCAGAGGATTCACTTAACATCTGTGTAGTGTTAAACTATTGTTCAACCATGGCCCAGAGACTCTACCAAAAAAGGACTCATGTAAAGACCTGTCAGGAGTGTGGATTGCATGATATGTATAGCAACTCATATTCGATCAAAGATTGACCTCATTCCTACCTTTTTCCTTAGGTATCCCTGCCCATAACTCCATAGAAACATGAAGAATTTGGGCTGCTACAATCTTGAACACTGCCCACTCTGAGCATATCTTTTTTGAGAAAAGAGCACATACCACAATATTTTCCCAAAACTTGCATGCAAGCCCTGGCTTTTAACCACTTTTTGTTCTTCAGCCATATATAATCTATTGGGTGGTTATTGTAGATGTGGACATACTCCAGTGAACTTATTGCCAGTCTTGCTTTTCTTTATGAGGTAGCTTCTGCTTTCAGTAAGTAAGGACCCCTAGTAAATGATTTTTGACTGACAGCCTTGGTGTTCAGGGCTTCTTACTTCAGAAACAATCTTGCCCCACCCTATGGTAGTGTAGATTTTGAATGTCCTTGCTGTGTCTTCCCTTATATCTTCATTCAGCATGAGTCCTGCTACTGTTTCAACAGGACACAATACCTGAGGCATGTCTGAAAACACCCTAGCCAAAGGTCCCTAAGCCACCATGCATGACAATTTCCCTCATGACTCTGGGCATTTACTTTTCCACTTTGAGTTAGAGTGGCTCAAGCACTGTTTCTCTGTAAGCACTGAAACTCTACAATAAGACCCAGGACAGTTTAGCTAACACTGTCAACACTGCGCTCATTTAGCTTTCTCAAGAATAGGGGAAAAGATGATGTAGCCTGGAAGGTATTGTTATTGGAGTCAGTGGTCAGTATCTAGGTTCTTGGGTTCTTCATGAGAAATAAAGAATGAGACACAAATTAATCAGGCAAGCAAAGCATTTATTGGGAGTTAATGTGAGGAACAAAAAGTATACCTTTCAGAGTTATTGGCAGACACTTTCAAGAGAGAAAATGTGAAATCCTGCCCTGGGGTCCTCTGTTTTATGGAGATACAGGGCTCCAGGGTCTGTGCTGATAAGCAAGGGATTAGGGTGTGGGGATCCAGTAGTGTGGGGTGCCAAGGGGTATGGGGGTACTGTCTAGTGACAATTGGCTTCTGGCTGTTGTAGATGACCTCTGCAGGGCACGTTGACTGGTGGTGATTAGTCTCTGATCACTGTCCAAGAGTCATGATACCACTGTCCATGCAGCAGGGGGAAACTGAAAACTAGGTGGGTGGGTGTTGGTGATGTCCTTTCCACCCCTTTCCTCTTTGCTGGCTGCCTTCTGATAATGCAACCTGTGGGTGCGTGTGTGTGTGTGTGTATTGCAAATTACAGGGTCTGTGTTTGAAAGCTGCCTTCCTAACTTGCCTGTGTGACTCAGTAGGCTAATATTAGTAAACAGGCTAATACCTCAGTTTCTTTTACCTGGATTATTAGGTTTTCTGCTCCCCTCCTCCTAACGTCCCTATTCTATCCTACCTCAAATCTTCCCTGAGAGTATTTGTACACCCTTAATCTTAAGGGGAAGTTGAAGGGTGAAGTTCATTTGTCTTTTTCTGCTTTCTGCTGATTCGATATTATAGGCCCTTCCTGACAGGGTGTAAAAAGTCTCTTGTTATGCTACTGGGGCTAGAAGGAGGTTACTTGTTTTAATAGTTGAGACTGGGTGATATTCATTCATGAGTAGAAACCTGTCTTTGTGTTGGAAGGCATTAATCCTGGAAGAGATAAATTGAGTGAAGAGCTTAAACAAACAGGGGTTTACTAATAGTGTAAGAAGAATAGTTGAGAGGGGGACTTTAGAATGCTGTAAACTAAAAGGAGTGAGAGAGGTATGAGAACAGCAAGAATGGAGTGCTGCTGGCAGCATTTTCAGACTGGTTGCATGGTCTAGAAGTCTTTGGGTTTTAAGGGCTACATTTGCTTAAAGAATTGAGCTGGGTTTTAACAAGTTCTATGCTATAACGCCAAAAAGAGGTTTCACAAGGTTCACACTGTGAGTGTGTTGCTATTAGGTACTTAGCTTTTGCTTTTTCAAGAGATGTTTCAGGTCATCCAACAGCTGGCACTTGAACATTTCAGCAGGTATTTTTGGTGCATTGGCACTTCCTTGGACAGTGGGATTTACTTAGGATAAATGTACTTAGCTACCAGTTCATTTGGTTGTATGCAGTTACCCTGGTGGCTTCCTATTTGAGGAAGACATTGGATGAGCTTATTTGAAGCAGGAAGATCAGCCTAAAGATGCAAACATGAGTGTTTAGTAGGTATCCAGAGAGGGAGATTTCTCTGGTAAGCAAAATGACAGTTGAAGTTTCTTCTATAGTTCTTAAGACATAGGCCATCAATGGGTGAACTCCAGGTTTGCAATACCATACTTGTCTCCTCATAGGAGTAGGATTTAATGCCAATTATGTAAGTTCTGGTAATTATTGCTCTGCTTGATATATCTTTTACACAGCCAGTATGCTGCAGGAGTGTTAGCCCTTGGAGGGAAACCCACTGTTTTATTGGTTTGGTGAATAGCACTATTTGGCACTATGAAACAGAGCCAGTGAGGGGCAGTGGTGAACCACCACCAGCTGGCAGAGCAGCAGACTTTCAAAGCAGCAATGTAGTTCCATTTACTTCATGGCCAGATGTCGCAGATACCTCTATTGTTTTAGGGACCTTAGTATCCCCTCTAACCAATAACTCAGTTGGAGAGACACCATGCATAGCACTGGGGTTGGGGTGGGGGGCCTGCTTTAAATGATCAAGAGAGTCTGGCAAAGCTGAAGTTTATCCCCTTATAGCATGGCCTTATGGATATGTTTACTGCTGTAAGTCACTTTTTGTGGCTTGAGTTGAAAACAGGCCTCACAATTTTGAATGATATAAACTATGTTAGAATACTTTATAGGAGTACCCAATGCCCTAGCTATGCACCACCCCATTGCAGACCCTTGATGGCCTTCCTTACTGGGTGGCCCCAAGGCTGCTCCTTCTGCAGGGGTGGGGCAGACCATTCAGAGATGGGCTAGGGCATTTGCCTCTTGATTTTGAGGCAGAGATATTGTTTCTGTGACATATAACATGTTAAAATAGCTAAATCTATGATTAATAGCATTATACTGTTACGAAGAAAACAATGTTAAATCTCTAGGAACAATTTTAAGTATTCATATGAATGCTTTACCTATACAACTTTAGATTAAGAGAAGGTTAGACAATTCTTTTTACCTTTTAAACACTTTTCATTTAATTTATAGCATATTAAATGGACTTCACTATTTTTATTACTTTACTTTGTTTACAAGGTGGAATAAAAAAATCTGTTGCAATAATTTAAAATAAAAAGGATACATTTTAGGGTTTGACTTTGAAAAAGCAATGTGTTAAAAGTTGCTAGGTTTGAATGGTATGTTTTTTCAAAAGTGAGAAAACTTTTTTTTAACCAACCAATGACACAAAAAAGTTAAAGGGCAAGAAGCTATTTTGATAAAACAGACTTTCTGTTTTGTGTACTGATTATTCAGGAGAAAACTTTTTATAAACTTTTACTAAAAGATACTAATGATTTAAGAAACTTTATTACTTTAACAGAGAGAAAGAGAAAGAGCCAAAATTTAGTTTTGCATCAATAAACATTTGATACGAAGGCTTTTAAAATGCAATACAAAGACCTATTAAATTTTCACCCAACTTTGAGCCAAAGATTTCTTTTCTGCAAAGTTTCTGTACTTTCTGTATTCATTCAGGTTTCATTCTACATTTTTATAGTGGTTATTTTTTTATAGTGGTTATTTTGGTAGTGTTATTTTAAGATAAAATTACTTTCCTTCTCCTTAAGAAAAACACATATTTTATATACCTTATATACTTATCAAAATGATTTTGAACACTCTCTCCAAGCAAACTTCTTGCAACATACAATTACTATTAAAATTAAAAAGGCTTGTTAGAATAAGAAATTAATTTGATTATATGCAAACATAACTTTTCTTCATCTTAAATAGTTAGCAGGTAGTACCAGAACATTGATAGCTCATAGGAAATGTTTTCCAGAAATATATGCTTTCATTAGTTTATGATTTTCTCACTGCTTCAGTAAGGTATATTATGAAAATTCCAAAATTGTGAATATTCTTAAAAACATACTGACTGCCATGTTCTGGAACACACTATGTTTGATTTGTTTTAATCATAATTTAGAAAAATAGTTTCATAACTTTAAAGACTTTTTCTTTACTGAAGTTTGACAATTGGATTATTAATTACTCTCATTTTAAGGCTGTTAAAAAGTTTAAATTGGGAAATTACAGGATGAAGTATGACTCAAATTTCTGGCCTAGTAAATAAGAGTTTTAAGCTAAACTTGCATTTCCATACCTTGTCATACCCAGCTCCCCCATAGCTCCTGCATAGGGAGGGAGCATGGTGGGGGAGTAAGTCAAGGAGCTTAGGAAATATTTTGTTTCCTTTCCCAATAGTTTTTGAATTTAGATTTCTAAATAACTTTTTTATCCTGCTTGGCTTCACTAATTTGGGCTTCAGGAATATTCATTTACATATAAGCCCTTATTTTACTTTCAGCAATTTGAATAAAACTGTTTTAAGGATTTTTATTTGTTAATTTGATATTACCATCTCGAGGTGTGAAAACATACACTGAGCAAATAGGCGGACACAAATAGAGAGTTAGACACAGAAACAAACAGCTCACTAATGTTACCCATAGTTTTTATTTCCTTACAAGATAAGTTTAACTGTAAATTAGTATTATTTTTAAAGATATCTTTGAAGGCTATTTCTGATTATTTTAACCTGAACTGTAATCTTGAAGCTTTGCACAAGAATTTTGCAATTCTTGTGTTATTAGCTTTTTACCCAAATTGTTCCCAATGCTTTAAAATACAATTTATATCATTTTTTTACTTTAGAACTTTGCTTATTTCCCATTTTGACTTTGATAGGCATCAGAAAAGCAACATAAATTGCATTATATACTCACTGAGGTTATTGAAGTTTCAGGGAAAATTGGTTTCTCCCATGACTTGCTGCTTTTTTAGGGTTCCCTGTGCATGAGGTGAGAGGTCCCCACTCTCCAGTCCTCAGAAATAACAGAACTTCAGCAGCCACTGAACTGGAAGGGTGGATGCCAAAACCTGTGGGCCAAGGATTTCACCAGGCAGCATTTTCCTTAAAGATTGTGGGGTCCATACAGGGTTTTGCCTGGGGTAGGTAAATTGGAGTTAACTCCTAAATAGTCAGGAGAGAAGCAAGGTTATCAATATCTGTGGAAAGATGGGAGATGGGTGTTTTAAATTTGCCTTCTCTCAAGCCTTGGTTAACAGAAGTTTCCATGGAGTCTAACAGGGAAGAATAGTTTGCATTACAAATGGGAAGCCAGTTCTGAAACACCTACAAGCCAAGGCAAACTCAGTTTAGAATTACCATCATGATAGGTAGTCTAAACTAAATCCACCCAGTTATAGCAATATCTGATGTTATTCTTTTGTTTTTTTATAATATTAAGACATCTATATAATGATCTTGTCTTAACTTTTAGTTACAGTGTTTAGTAAATTTTCACTTGAAAACAAATTTAGTACTTTTGTTTATTAGCTAAGCACTTAAAACTATGTTATTTGTAACAGTAATACTACTAAGTTTTCCCATTTTTCTAGCAGTTGAAGTAATTCCATGTGGTTTCTTTTGTACATTAAATGCAATGACAAGATAGAATTGAAACTTAAATACTTATTTTTAGGTGAGGTTTCATTGTTATTCTATTTGTAGCAGATGAATCCCAAATCTAATTTGTGAGCTTTTATGCATGAGCAGACTGACAGAGTTAAATTAAGCACAGATTTAGAAGAGGAGAAAGAATTTTACACACTTACTTGGCATGGGGAAAGATGCAACTTTAGAATTGCCTTCATACAAAGCTCCCAGGGTTTGCCCATGGCAGAGACCTCATCCTGAAAATCTCAGCTCTGTTCCTCCAGGAAAATCCTTGGGCAGCTGCTAGGCATGGAGCTGGGCTGCTAAGTAAAGCCCTGACCCCAATGAGACATGAATTGGGGCTGCACTTTCATTAGCTACCTCTCACAGGGGTTAAATTCTGTGGGCTTTTAATACTATCTTTCCCGAGGCAGCACTGCAAACAGCCTAGATTTAGAGTCCCCATTCACTCTCCTTATGAGATGAGAGAGGATTGGATGGCAAGTTAGAACCTGGCAAGTGGCTCCTAGGTTAATTAAGAAATTAATGACCTTCCCTGCTCATCAAGTGCCACCAGAGGCACCTCCAGGTTGACAGTTTGCAGTGCTGTCCAGGGAGCTACACCTGGACTAGGCCCCTGCCATCCCACCCCAGGGCAAGTCCCTGGCAGGTCCTGGCAGCAAAGCAGCATGGGCTGGGGCCCACTTCTCCACACTTGAAGCAGATTCCTGCTGACATGGCAGTCTGAATTCCAGGTGGCCCTGAGGTGAGAGGGTGCCTTCAAAGGCAGCAGCAAAAAGCTTCTCTGGGCTTTTTGCTTGCCCCTTCTTACCTGCCTTCTCTTGGTGGCATGGTTTCAATTATTTGAAACCATGGAGGCTGTTTTTAAAGGGAGTTAATGGAAGTATGGGGACCCAGGGAAAGTTTTTGTAGTTTCTTATGGATATCTGAGGCAGACTGGTAAATAAAGTGAGTTTTTAGTAGGATCTGTCCTTTTCTAGAGTTAGGCTCTTTGTGTTTTGCCTCTGGGAAATTTTCAAAAGCTTATTAAAATTGAATAATTTGGCAGTGCATTTCCTCATCCCTTTTAGGAGACATGTGATTGCATGGTCTCTGGCCCTCAGATCGGCCTGTTCTCTCCTTCTTTCCTACTCAGGTTTAACTGGAATTCCAGGTCCCATACAGAGTTTACTTTTGGCCATTCTCTAATTTGTACTGTGGCCATGTGGTGATGAGGCATGGCAGGAAAAAATCAGCTTTTTATTTTTTACCCCTTGGTGGAAAAGGATGTGCAATTTTTGAGAATGCACCCAAGTGGGGAGTCTGCTGGTATGCTAACAGGCTCTGCCCATCATTTTAAGGAAAAATGAAGAAGTATTTGCCTGTCTGGCATCCCACACTCCATGTTGGTGGCCAAACTCTTGCCCTACTCTAAATCTTTGGAGCCTTGCGAGCACCCACGTTTCTTAGGTCCTGGGAGAAGCTTGAATCCCCACTGGTTCTCAGCATTCCCAAAACACAGAGACTCAGCCACCAAACAGGAGTCCCCAAGCTGCCTGAGATTTGCGGCATAGGAGATGGCCCCAGCCACCAAATGGGAGTCCCCAGGCCACCTGAATCTTGTACAGGGATGGCCCCTGCCACTGGGAATACCACAGCAACCTGAGACTTCAGAGATGTCTGGCACTGACAACCCTAAGCTGAAATTCTTCTCTAAAAGAAGGGTGGGCTCCTCCATCAGGTTTTAAATCTACTTTCTCAAGGGTTAAAAGTTTGATTGTTGTCCAAAAGGCTAGAGATTAGAGGTCACGGACCTGGCCTATTAGGGAACACAACCCTCCCACAGACCCTTTCCCAACTTGCACTAGATCTTTAAGGTAGTCCGGACATAAGTTATACTTAAGGAGTTGGGACTTGAAATTGGAGGGGGGGGCAGTTAAGGAAGTGGCCTAAGATGGATTTCATTATTTCTTGGAGGTTGGGTGAGCAGAATTAGGATCAGACAGATGTCCTGGACTCCTGTGTTCCCATTGGACTCCTGTTTGACTCAGGGAATATCCCCAGTTTGGTTTCAAGAACGGTGTCACCCATTGCCCAGAGCATCCTTGATCTACATGAAATGGGGGCTAGTCCCTACCACCTCAGGGAAGGGTACCAGAGGGCTATTAGGTTAACCACATTTATGTTTTCTGGGAGCAGGTATGAAGACCTGTACAGAAATGGAGACAGACATATATATGGACAGACACATATGCCCACTTACTCCATCTGACAGACTCACATAGACAGACTTCAGTTAGAAGCCAAAAAACTCACTAGTCTCATCAGGTGGAGTAAGGGAGTTACCAGTGATTATTATTTCTCCTGACTGGTTTGCGATAATATGTTATTGGAGATGGTACTTGATGTCTAGGTTCTAGGCTTTGTCATGAGAAAGTATTCAAGGATGAGCCACAAATTAATCAGGCAAGCCAAAAATTTATTGGGAGGTAAAGTGAGGAACAGAAAATATGCATTGCAGATTTAAAGGCACTCATTTTCAGGAGAGAAAATGTGAAATTTTGCCCTGGGGTCCCCTGTTTTATGGGAGTACAAGACTCCAGGGTCTGTGCTGATAAGCAAGGGCTTAGCGTGTGGGGACACAGGGGTGTGTGGTGCCCAGGGGTGTGGGAGTTGCTGCCCAGTGGAAATTAGCTTCTAGATGGTATCCATTATCTCTGCAGGGTATGTTGACCAGCAGTGATTAGCTTCTGGTCACTGTCCATGAGGTGTGTGGTAACCTGAAAACTAGGTGGGTGGGTGGTGGTGATGGCCTTCTTGCCCCTTCCCCCTTTGCAAACTTTGTGTATGTGTGTGTTGCAAGCTGCAGAGTATGTGACTGTGGGATGCCTTCCTAACTTGCCTGTGTGACTCAACAGGCTAATGCAAGTACACAAGCCAATGCCTCCATTTCTCTTACCAGGCATATTAAGTTTTCTGCCCCTTTCTTCCTTAGATCTCTATTCTATCCTATCTCAGTATTAGGCTAGCTGCCAGGAAAATCTGAGATGAGACAGGACAGGGAAAAAAAGACAGGGATTTACTATCCAATATGTATCATTATCAAGAGTAATCTCATTGTGCAGAAGTAGATAAACCAATAAAATTAGTGATCTGAAAAATTAACTGGAACCAAATTACTTATTGTCAGGGATGAACTTTGCTAAAATAGATAGTTGGGGAATGGGAGACAAAAAATAAAAATAAAGAATAAACATTGCTCCCCTTATGCACATCAGTGTTGAAAAAGATCCAACATTAAGTGAGAACATAATGAAAATGTCATAGGAAATCAGCACTCAAAATATAACAAAGCTTTATCCTGCTAACCTTGTGGTTCTTTCTCTTATGTCACTGCATTGGTACAGGCTTTAGACGCTCAGCCCAAATGTGCATACTGTAGTTCTGGTATCCTTTTTCTCTCTCTTCCACATGCAAATCTAAGCAACAAAAAGTTTTCTCAGACATTTAAAATTTCAGCAACTCAATACTTTACTGTACCTGTCTGGTTCAGATTAGCCAATTTAGAAAAAAATATTTATAATAATAACATATATTCATAAAATATTGAGCACTTTAAATTCATATCAATTAATCCTCACAATACCACATCCACTTATTTAAAAATAAATATTATTACTTTTATCATTCAGAAAAGGACACTGATACTTCCAGAGTTTCAAAACAAGCTGAAACAGCCAGAAAGCAGCAAAACAGGGTTCTGTGATTTTCTTTAAGTGAAAAATTAGGCTAATTCTAAATTTAAAACTTGCTTCCAGGCTTTGAAACTTTAGTAACACTGAGAAAATGAAGGATTCTAGCATTTCCAAATGAAGGCTTTAAGAAACTAGTATTTGACTGTTTGTCCCAGTCACCACAATGCCTGAGATTGATCACTCTGCACTGAAGGTCCCCTGTATTAATACACAGAAGGAGATGGTGGTTCACACCACATACTATCCTACCTACACCAACACACACCTGGATACTCCCTAAAATAAATACAGGTACCTCCTGTGCAATGTGAAATGTTACCAACTCAACCCTGAATTCATTTCTGGTCATCTCAATTTGTGCTACAAAAGGTTTAATTTTGATGAGGTGCAGTTTATCTCTTCTTTTAGGGATCATGTTTTTGGTATTGAACTTTTTACCTAACCCAAGTTCAGAAATATTTTATCCTATTATTATTCTAAACATTTTGTAATTTTCCACTTTATTTTTATTTATTTATTTTTAAAGATTTATTTATTTATCCCCCCCTTGCTGCTTGTGTTTTACTGTGTCCATGCGCTGTGTGTTTCTTCCATGTCTGCTTATCTCCCCATTGCTGTGAGGTCCTGCTGAATCAGCCCACCGCGTCGCATGGGCCAGCCTGCTCTCACAAGGAGGCCCCGGGAAGCGAACCTGCGGCCTCCCATATGGTAAACAGGAGCTCTATCCATTGAGCCACACCCGCTTCCCTCCACTTTAAATATATTTCCAAGATCCATTTTGTACAATGCATGAGGTTTAGATTGAGTTTCATTTTTTTTGTATTTATGGATGTGCAACAGTTCCATTAAAATTTATTGAAAAGACCATTCTTTTCTATTGAATAACCTACAGAACTTTGATGAGATTGCTTAAGCATAGACATGCAGTTCCACTATTACACTTTCTGGTCAATGCTTCATTGACTATTTGTCCATGTTTATTAAATACTACACTATTTGATCATTGTAGCTTTATAATATATCTTGATATAATGTAGCATAAATTCCTCAAATTTTTTCTATCTTAAAGTCTGGGGTCATTGCATTTCCATATAAACATTAAAATTAGTTTAGGGAAGCGGGTGTGGCTCAATGGATAGAGCTCCCGTTTACCATATGGGAGGCCCCGGATTCGCTTCCCGGGGCCTCCTTGTGAGGGCAGGCCGGCTGGACCGCGCGGCGCAGTGGGCTGATGCAGCAAGACCTCACAACAGGAAGCAGGTGTGGCTCAATCGATAGAGCTCCCGTTTACCATGTGTGAGGCCCCAGGTTCACTTCCCAGGGCCTCCTTGTGAGAGCAGGCCAGCCCGTGCGGCACGGTGGGCTGATGCAGCGGGACCTCACAGCAAGGGGGAGATAAGCAGACACGGAGAAAACACACAGCGAATGGACACAGCAAGCACAAGCAGCAAGGGGGGGGATAAATAAATAAATAAATAAATATTAAAAAAAAATTAGTTTGTAAATTTATGACAATTTATACCTTTTTGCATATTGTTTGGGATTGCATTAACCTAGAGATGCGCAAATTAAGCTCAAAGTGTGAGAAATAAATTGCCCTTGGATTTAAAGTGAAATTACATATCCATTTAAGTGTCAGGCACCAAAACAATAAGGTCAGTGTCATTTCCAAAATGCATCCACTTGAATGAGGCACATGGAATAAGAATCTCACAAACTGTACATGTGAGGAAGTCTGGAAAGTTGAACACTCTACAAACCTATTTGTAAAGGACCTACAATTCTCATGTGTAAATATCTAATTGGAACCAGAGATGCATTCAATTATAGCTTGAGAATCTGAATGAATTAGAGGAAGCACCTGAAAGAAGCATATACATTGAACTAAGGAAGAACATTTAATA
>JAQZBX010086496.1:0-12999 GCA_029593785.1 Cabassous unicinctus | reverse complement strand
GGGAATAATGAACTCATCAGCAAATGCCTCATAGGCGAGTCAAAAGGAGTGATAAGATAAGACCCTTGAAAAGCTTTTGTCAAAAAGTGGAACGATTCTAGCCTGTGTCTTTAAAGCCTGGGCTTAACTCAAACCTTTTGAAATTGTGTGGATTGCTTCATTCCAGAGAAGAGTCCCTGGGTGAGGGTCGATGTAAAAATTATTGCTGGGTGATTGGCTGACTTCTAACTCTGTGCTTTTGGAGATTTTAGCCACTTAGTACAAAATTTCAGAGAAACTAAATTAGATTTCTTTAATGCCTTCAAGAGAAGGTGTTTTTGATATATTTCCCTCCCGAGTCATTTGAGAAAGATTGAATCGGGGTGTCAGTTTTCTTAATGGGATTGTAAGAGGGTGGATGGGAAGGAAGCGAGCTTCTGTATGTAAAGCCGATGCTCTCGTTTCTGCCTCATCCTGTAGGAGGAGAAGGTCCTGAAGGAGGAGGAGGAGGCGTCAGCTGGGAGGAAAGGGCTCAGGGCTGAGCTTCAGAGTGACCGCAGCAGGAAGGAGCAGAACTTGGATCTGGAAGCAGGAAGCCAGACCCGGTCCTGGACCAGCTTGGAACAGGTAATCCCTACCTGCGTTCATCTCCCTGACTTCTGGCATCCCGAGGAGGGAGGGAGATAGAGACCGTGGGGCCAGGTTGACTTTCTGTTCTCACCAAGGTGGGACTGATGGATCTTTGAGAATAATGTAATTTGGGGCCAGACTTACAAGGTTTGTCAGCATGTCCTAGTTTTGATTTGCGGGCACTATTGCCATTCTAGATTTTCTGGGACAGACCCAATTTCAAAGATCCTGTCTTGTTCTCGGGTTAAATAAGAGGCCTTGCCCTGATGTGGAATCTGGAAAAACTGCAGGCATCACACCAACAGGAAAAGACCAGGGCTATGGGGCATTGGCACAGTAAAATGCTTTCTGGAAGGGAAGGTAGGATTTACTTTTTTAAAATTGAAGTATAATTTACATACAATATCAAGTATAAATCTTAAGTGAACAGTTTGGGTGTTTTATAATTGTAAACACCCATATAATTGTTGCCAGGCAAGTTATAGGCTCCTTCATCAACCCTGAAAATTCCCCCATGCGCCTTTCCAGTCAGTCCCCACCCCGTCCCCACCTCACAGGCAACCACTGTTTGTATGTAGAAATCAACTTTACCTGCTCTTGTGCTTGGTATGTGGAATCATCCAGTATGCTCTTTTTTTGTGTCTAGATTCTTTCCAGCATAACGCTTTTGAAATTCATTTGTTTTGTTACATGTATCAGAGATTTGTTCTGTTTTCTTCAAGCAGCAGAAAAATATGTGCCCTTCGAGAAATGACCCAAATCAGAGACTGAGAAGAGGCTGGAGGTTTAACAGTGGAGTACTGAGGGTTCCCTGGTGGGACGGTTGTGGCTTTTTTCATGAGATGAAAAATGATTCCCCTATCAGCAAAAATGGAAAGGAACACATCTGTTCCAGGGGCCACCAAGGTGGTGTGTTGCGTGGACTCGGGGCTGCCTTCCTGGCCATGCACACCGGCTTGGGCAGCGTCCGCTGTTGTGTGACACCAACAGTACAGGGGCCCCCGTGGTGTGTGCTGCAGGGTGTGGATGGTGTGACCAGGGCAGAGGCAGGTGCTCTCTTGTCTGCTGGGTAGGACCACCGTGGCTCAGCAGTGGAGCAGAGGCCAGTGCTATGCGCGTACCTCCTCCATTTGCTGTTGCTAACTGGTGCTTTCCCTTGGCAAAATCTCTCCTGCACGTCCAAACCTTCCAAGGTAAAAGCTGTTACTGATTTAGCTGCTTCAGGTCTCTGTTACTTGTTACTTCTGGCATCTTCTCAGTGAAGGTTTCAAGTCATGACAGTCTGATACGCTGGCTTCCGTTTGGTGAGTGTCTTTTTTGATCTACTGCCCACGCAATGTTTTTGTATGCACGTTTTTCAAAATGGTGATGGAGTATTATGAGTAATACATGAGGATTACTACCACAGGAGCAACTTCTAATAGGATTGTCTCATTTGAAAAGCACCGAAAGTAAAGGGGAAACATAAACATCCTGCTTCTCCAAGTGTCAACACTGAAAACCACCCTAGTTCATGTCCTCAGGTTTGAGGCAGGGAAGCAATTAAGGAAGTTTAGAGGACTGCTCATTTAGGAGAGGGATATTATGGGGTCAAAATGGAATGATAAATGGAGAAATAGCAAAAGCAGTCTGCTCTGCAATGGTGCTTGCTGTGAAGATTGTTTCTGAAGTGCTTGCGTAGACGTTTAGTCCTATTCTCTCCACAACTTCTAAGCCAATGACTGTCTCAGAGTAAGATGCATTTACATTGTGATCACACATGAATATTTAATACTGATAGCAACATTTTTAGAAAATAGCCTTACTCAGCAATACACTCTGATATTTAATATTTTCTTTTGAATAATTTTTAAAAAGCTGGTTGCAGCCTACTAAATTTCTTTCAGATCCACAACCTGAAAAACACTATTCTAGAAAAACCCAGAATAGAAATTTTGAGAATATAGCTGGACACTCTCAACGCTGAACTTGGAATTAGAAGATCTGCACTGAAGTCCAGGTTCAAATATTTGCTGAATATGGAAATTGGTACAAACCTTTGGCCTTCAGTTTCCTCATCTATTAAATGGGGCAATACCGCTTCTTCCATTTACCTCACAAAGTTGAAGAAGGGAAAATTTAAAATATAGGGATATTACAGAAGTAATTTGAGTATCCATAATCATCAGTATGAAACAGAGACAGAGAAGCGTCTCCTCAAAATAGTAAGATGTAAAAGATGGCGACCAATATTTAGTGACTTCCACGCATACGTTGGGCCATTTGCCACAGGCCAGATTGAGCTCCTGAAGGCAAGGAGGGAAGGGGAGGAGTAGGTAATTCTGTTTTTTCTCTGGAAAGTCCCTGAGTGTCAGATCTGGGTGCCAGAGGCATAGCAGAAGCATCAGAATCACCTGAGGTGTTTGCCACCTTATCATCCACACTGCAGGGCTTGGAGGGCTGTAAGAGAATTTCAGTTCAGTCAATATCTCTTCCTCTGAGCTGGGCCCTGTTCTAGACACTAGGGATAGAGCAGTGAATCAAAAAGACAAGAAGCCCTGACCCCCTGGGGTTGACATTCCAGTGGGCTATCTATTGTCTTTTTGCATTTCATCTACCCAGCTAAATCCAGTTGAGCAGCAATTTTAGAACAATCAAGATATGACAGGACAGATAATCCACAGGCTTCCATGAGCCCAGGAACCAGGAATTCAGTCCTAGGTCTTTGATGACTTGGAGCTGCATAACAGGCCATGGGATAGAGAAAGCTGATGCCAACCCATCAGGACCACCCTCCAAAAGATGGCCAAGCCTTGGTAGTTGCCTAGCCAGGACAGCCTTTTCTACAAGAGCATTAATCACGAAGAAAGAAGGCGGAGCAAATCCCAACAGCATCTCAAGGAGATAAATGCCCTACTTCCTGGTTGAGTGAGTAGGTGGAGAACTGTCAACCCCATTCTGCCCTGGGCAGGATTCTCACTCTGTAGGCATTGCTCACTCCTGCTGTGCTCCAGTTTCCAAATTCTGATTGCCTTTGTCTCAGCTCTGCTTAATCAAGGGTTTTTGGTGATATAAAGATAAAACAGTGTTTACTTTATTTAACTTAAGAATAGAGTGGGTGGCCTGCATGGCTCAATCCAACAGACCTTCCCTACCTCCACAGCCCCTCCCAAAGCTCCTTCCCCAGGGTACCTGGGATTCCACCCATATCTTGGGTGAGCATCCTCTTTCCCCTCTCTGACTCACTTTCATACTGTAATTGCCCCTGGAAGGCTCTATATATTAAGTCTTAACCTTTAGCATGAATGTGTTTATAGAAACACTTTCTGTCCTCACTGTAGTATAATTATTGATGAGCTGTTATGCATCCTTTTTTTCTAATTAAATTCATCCTCACAGTACATTTTAATTCACACTAGCCACATTTTTAGTGCTCAACAAACTCTTGAGGCTAGTGGCTGTCAAACTGCACAGTTGAGCTGCCTTGTTTGTAGTTCCATTTTGGACTCAACTATCAGTGCTGTGGCAATAAATACTGCTTATCTGAAGTAAAGCTGAAATGCCCCTGTTTCCACAGGCTACCTGAATAGGTAAACATTCCTGAAGTAGGGCATGTCAAACTCACAAACAGTCCATGTGAGTTTTGGTATTATTAGTCCCATTTTATAGATGAGGGAAATCTCAAGCTTTAGAAAAAATTACAAATTAACAGGTCAGCCAACTAGAAAATTCTATTGAAGGTTTTAAACTCAAGAATGCCCAAGTTGAAACTCCAGATTCTTTCCACTGCAATTACTATTTCCACTGCTCCATATTGTATGGTGAGAAATAATGTATTTGT
The DNA here is from genome assembly GCA_029593785.1 of Cabassous unicinctus. Classification (NCBI taxonomy): domain Eukaryota; kingdom Metazoa; phylum Chordata; class Mammalia; order Cingulata; family Chlamyphoridae; genus Cabassous; species Cabassous unicinctus. The sequence goes on along the minus strand of JAQZBX010086496.1, from coordinate 8,570 downwards.
ACAAGTCAAGTGATCTTTTGCTCTTAATAAATAGCTAAACGTGCTTGATAAGAATGCCTGGAACATGGGGTGTTTGGACTGTTGAACTTACACTGATTTACCAAAATTAATTAGAAATCAAAAGAACTTCTTTGGTCTAAATAATTTTCACATCAGTACATAATTAGGATGCCCATCATGTGCCAAGCACAGTGCTAGGCAGAGGACAGTCTAATGGAGAGATAAATGTGTTATAAACTCATGGCATTCAGTGTGTTAAAGATTTTGGAGTCAAAATGAAGTGGGCACACTAATGAAAGTGTTGCTGTTGAAGGGGGTAGGGTTATGTGGGAATTTTTATTTTCTACCTGGTTTTTCTGTAAACCAGCTTCTCTAATTAAATGAAGTTGGCAGATAAAAGAAGCTTTGATCTACTCAATCTGTGTTCTGCATATGTTCACTTTGGGTTTTACCTCCTTGGCGAAATTGTTTTTCTACCACATGTACACCAGTTCACTTGTTGGTGTTTTATTTTGAAACACATTCATGAGCACATTCTCTGGTCCATCGTTTACTGCTTATTAGCAGCTACTCCTTACGTGTTGGTGATGGAGAGCACCAAAGTGCATCTCTAACCCCACAATCATGGATGAGATGTTCATTGATAAAGGAGGATTTGACTGGCTCACCTCAGGCATGTTGGGGAACATTTATTCATCACTCACCTCTTCACTCTTCATTCCAGCTACAGATGGACAAAACTCTATCTTTGCATAAAACATTCAGAAAAAATCCATTTTTTATTTTCATCCAAGATGCCAAAAAGAATGAATATCAATTAGTTTTTTCTTTGTTTCTATTCAATCAGCCATGGATTGTTTCCAAACTTCGCAGAGCCATTCCTGGATTTATCCCACTGTGATCCTCTGCTTATTTGGATTTTTCTCCATGATGAGACCCTCGGAACCATTCTTAATCCCATATTTAGCTGGACCAAATAAAAACCTGACGATCACTGAGGTAAGCCAATAAACATAGTTATCGTAACGTAGCTCCATCTCTACAGGTCTTGAAAAAGAAGATAGCTACAGAGCAGGTGTAGCTAAGTGGTTGAGCTCCTGCTTTGCATGTACAAAGTCCTGGGTTCAATTCTGGTATCTCCTGAAAAAAAAAGGAAGAAGAAGAACATAGCCGAGGCTTCACTCAACTTGAAATAAGATAAATACTTTGGCCTCAATGAGTCTCATTTTCATGGTAATTCTCATGTAATACAACTGTTCTCCTTCATTTCCCTCCTCACACTCACAAATATGGGCAGCTAAAACACTCAAATTTGTCCTATAGACTCGTAACATTAGTTTTTGTGCATGGGAACATCTCAGGTCTCCATTAATTCTATTACACTAATCCCCAAAGAGGAAGAAAACCTATTTACCAACAGGTAAGGCATTAACACCTTTATCTCCCAGTCTTCTCTCTTTCCCAAAAAGAGGAAAATCCCCAAAATGCTCTACTTAAAATACCTGATTCTTTAACTTACAACAAATGGAACAAGAAAATGCACTGGCCAGCCTGGGGAACTACTGAGATCCCAAACTACTTGGTTTTGGGACCTCAGCCATAGCCATGAAAGTGCTGAATGGAGTGGCTTCAACTGGAAGGCTTACTGGAGTTGGTTATGGTGGAGAAGTGGCAAGAATAGAAAGACATGTTCCATGGTTCCAAAAACACTCAGCAGCTACTCTGTTTTGAAGTTTCCTAGATTGAAGCATGTTGTATTTGAGACAAAATGAGGCACAAATACAGGTTCTGAATCAGCCCTTGAGCCTGGGGTATGATCTGTGCCTGCTGTGGACCCATGAATAGAGCCATTCTCTAAAGTACAGCTTACTCATGCTAGCCTTTTTCTTCCCTTATGCTTGCTACAACAATCTTGTGGGTCCAGAGGTCAACTGTGAGGGATGTTTCCATGATTTGAAAGGCTGCTGTTCTCACCCATCACACCCTAAAGATCAGCAACTTCTTCAATTCTTTCCATCTAGGAAAATTGAGATCCCCTGCATTTTTAACTAAATTCATGAGATGACCCATATTAAGTTGAGGCCAGAATTGAGTCAGCGGAGACAGTTGTATAACTGGGGGAACCCAGAGATGTTATCCAGGAGGGAGATGAAATGCATCATGAACTTATTCCCACTCCACAAACCTGCAAGGTCATTTTCTTTTCAATCTTCACATGCGTGTTCATCTGGACTTTGTAAGAGCTCAAACTTTTGACATATCCAGAGAGTATGTGTTCAACAAGTTTTGACTAATATGCTCAAACATAAATACTATTTAAACTTCCTAGTTGAGATTGCATGCTAACACAATATATTCTTCCACTGGGATACACCAATATATGTAAACTGAATGTTTCCTTGGGGATTGAGGGATGGTCTTTTCTTAGGGGTTTCCTTGAAACTCAGGTTTCTATTGGGCATTTCCATAATTGAAGAATATCCCATGGGGTCCAGAAGTTGATGTTGGTCAAGCCATGTGCGCTTTAGTAATGTCCACATCTGAACCAGGTAACCCTTCTCACTTCCTGGTGCTTTGTGGTCACATGACTCAATGTTTTCCCACACTGCAGATCACAAACGAGATCCTTCCCGTCTGGACATACTCTTACCTGCTGCTGCTCTTGCCCGTGTTCATCCTCACCGATTACGTCCGCTACAAGCCGGTCATCGTCTTGCAGGGGATCAGCTTCATCGTGACCTGGCTGCTGCTCCTGTATGGCCAAAGCATCAAGGCCATGCAGGCTGTCGAGTTCTTCTACGGGATGGTCACCGCCACCGAGGTGGCCTACTATGCCTACATATACAGCGTGGTCAGCCTGGAGCATTATCAGAAAGTGAGCAGCTACTGTCGGAGCGTGACACTGGTGGCCTACACGGTGGCCTCCGTGCTAGCTCAGCTCCTGGTGTCCCTGGCTGACCTGTCGTACTTTTACCTCAATGTCATATCCTTGGCCTCAGTCTCTGTGGCCTTCCTTTGTTCACTTTTTCTTCCAATGCCCAAGAAGAGCATGTTCTTTCATGCAAAAGCCAGCCAAGAAGGGCAGATGTCTCTGATTACAGATGCAGTGGTAGATGGCTCCCAGGAGGCTGAAGCAGCAGGCTGCAAAGAGAAGAAACCCCCTTCAGAAATAGTCACCATTTCAGGGAGTCTGCCTGATGGGCAGTTGAGTAGCTCTAGTCAGACAAACGTGATTTGGAGAGTTTTTGTGCAGTGGTTCCAAGACCTGAAGGAGTGCTACTCCTCAAAGCACCTTTTTTACTGGTCTCTGTGGTGGGCTTTTGCCACAGCTGGTTTTAACCAGGTTTTGAACTATGTTCAAATCCTGTGGGATCACAAGGCACCGTCCCAAGATTCTTCCATCTACAATGGAGCAGTAGAAGCGATGGCAACATTTGGAGGTCAGTAAATGTTGATTTATCATCTTTTTATCAATGTATAGATTGTAGGACACTCCCATTATTTTCATTTCTCCAGGTGCTAAACTTCTCCATGGTGATAAATTTTTCTGTTCAGTTGTCATTTTATTCTTTTTTTGAGACTGGAAGGCACTTCTATTTAATGTGTTATATGCAGTTACAATGAGCAACTCAAGAGTTGAGGATTAGGCACCAAGTGAATAAATTCTAGTCTAGTCCCTAAGATTCCAATTCATCATCCAAACAAGTATTAATAATGCCTCTTATTTTTCAGGATTGTTTTTCATATCAAAAGGACAAAATGCAGCTTATACATAAGCAAGAAGTTTTTATTCTTGGTTATTTTATAAAATGATCTGAATGACTAAGACTCCCCAAGACTGTTAATAAATAATTTGATTTAGCTAGCAACTCATCTTTAGCAATTCAAAGCTGAGCCCCACAAATTGTCAAGCATGTAGCTTTGTTAGGAGATTTCAGTGGAGAACAGAAGACAGATGAGAGATGGGACTCTAACATCAGAGGGAAATCTGCCTTTTAAGGTTACTTTACAATAAATATTTATATCCAGGTCATTAAGAACTTCAATGCCACGTGAGACTTTGAAAATATTTTCTAGGAAGTGGGAGTTTTCCACACCCAAATTTACAAAAAGTTTCAGAAAACCCATTGTGACATCTGCTTTCTGATCATCTCCCTTTTGGGAGTCTTCAGTTTATCTCCTGAAAACCGAGACATGCCTGCACTTGGTTCACGAAATATTCTTCCTTCATTCCAATTTCTTGGGCAGGGGAGTGGATTTAAAAGTTTAATTTATTTGATAGTCACAGTTCTTTCTTAGATCACATTTTGAAAGGTAATTAAACAAATGTCAATAATTTGAAACATAAATATTTTGTCATTTTGTTAAAGAGAGCCATAATTTCAAACCCACGTTATTATCAATTATACAAACTCTTAAACTCTATAGAATCTGTGTAGGACTTTTAACCCAAAACTTCAAGTAAATTAGGTCAGGCCTTGAAAACATCAAAATGGAGACTAGAAATAAGATTATGATTCATAAAAGGAACCACCCAATACACCAAGTCTCGTACCCATCCTTAAAAAACCTTTCTTTTCATAGTAAAGGAGAAGTTGGTATAGAGTAGCCAGGTGCCGTCCCTCAGCCATTGTTTTCTCCTTTTCTATCCCTGCCCTTAGTTGGTTGTGTTAAATGGCTGATTTATATATCCTTTCTTCCCACACAGCCTGGCTCATAGTGTGAGAGTTAAATGTATGACTGAAAGATTAGAAAGTGAAGCTAGAAGCCAAAAGAAAACCTGCTAGAGGAAAGGAAAAATCCACATTTTGATGAAAAGAACGATTTTTGTCAAATGGATATTCTTCTTTAAGAATTAACTGAGACCACTCTGTTTTAAAGAAGGCGTGTCACTATTTCCTGTGTGCAAAGTCAATATGTTGGTCTTCATTAATGCATCTTTTCAGGGGCCGCGACTGCCTTTGCAGTGGGTTACGTGAAACTCAACTGGGATCTCCTGGGAGAGTTGGCTCTGGCCATCTTCTCCGTGGTCAACGCGGGTGCCTTACTGCTCATGCATTTCACAGACAACATCTGGGCGTGCTATGCTGGCTACTTGATCTTCAAGTCAGCCTACATGCTCCTCATCACCATCGCCGTGTAAGTATTGCCTTCCATTCCTTTCAACTTCTACAACAAACACAGCATTCCCCTCCTATGATTCCTTGGAGAACTTTAGATTTGAGTCCATTGGAATACTTTTTTTTTGCCTGATACTAACATCTTGTAACATTAACGTACATAACATTTGTTCAGTTTCAAAGAGAAACAGTCTTATATATGCAATATTACCCGTGTTCACATTTTACGTGAGGTTTTACTAAGCTATACAGTACCATGTTATATTTTTTAGCTTTCCTTTTAGTAATATACATGACTCTAGTCTTTCCCTTTCAACCACTGTCATACCCATATAAAAGCACTGCTAGTTATACACATTATGTTGTGCTTTCACCTTTTCTATTCATTTCCAAAGATTAACACACAACATTTTTACCAATTCTGCACAAAATTAACCCTCAGCTTTCCATTCTCTAACCTCATCTTATTTTCTGGTGACCCATATTCTAGTTATTAACTCCAAGAGTTTACTCAATATATTTAGTTCATAGTAGTGCAATCATACAGTATTTGTCCTTTTGTGTCTGGCTTGCTTCACTCAACATAATGTCCTCCAGGTTCATCCATGTTGTCATATGCTTCATGACTTCATCTCTTCTTACAGCTGCATAATATTTCATCATGTGTGTTCACTACAGTTTTTTTATCCATTCCTCAGTTTATGACACCTGGGTTGTACCCATCTTTTGGCAATTGTGAATAATGCCACTATGAGCAGTGGTGTGCAGATGTCTTTTCCTGTCACTGCCCTCAGTTCTTTAGAGTGTAGACCTAGTAGCAGTATTGCTGGCTCACATGGTAAATCTATATCTAACTTCCTTAGGGACCGCCAAACAGTCCTGCACAGTGGCTGTACCATTCTGCATTCCCACCAACAGTGAATAAGCGTTCCTATCTCTCCACATCCTCTCCAACACTTGTACTTCTCTGTGTTTTTTGTTTTGTTGTTGTTGTTGTTTTGGGTTTTTTTGGTTGTTGTTTTTTCATTCAAGTAGAGTTGCCACTCATACTACATCACCTTCCCTGGCCACAGGGATTGCTCCAAGGAGAGAGAAGGTGACCCAGAAAAGCCAGGCCTCTCAGAGTTTTAACCAGGATTTTAAAATTGGAGTTGGAGGGGAAAATCCTATTGAATTGCTGAGCTGGAAGGATGTGAATCTGGACTAGCTGACAGCCATTTTCTCCCACTGATGGAGAAAGCCTGTTTCCAGCAGCAGGGGATGAAGACATCAAAGAGAGAGGCCAATATGGGTGGCAGAGTGACCCAACAGCATTGTAATCCCCAATGCCCAATGTCTTTATAACAAGCTCAACCATCCTGTCTTTCCTGCAGCTTGGTACAATGAGCCCATAAATTTCTTTCTTTTCCTTTTTTTTTTTTAACAAATCATTTTTATTGATACATATTAATAAAGCATACAATTCATTGAAAGTGTTTTTTTTTTAAATGGTGGCCATTGTAGTAGATGTGAAATATCTCATTGTAGCTTTGATTTGCCTTTCCCTAACAGTCAGTGATGTTGAACATTTTTTCATGTTTTTTTTTTTTCACCATTTGTTTTTCTTGTTTAGAAAAATGTCTATTCAGGTCTTTTGCCTATTTTTTAATTGGGTCATTTGTCTTTTTATTGTTGAGCTGTAACATCTGTTTATATATCATGGATATTAGACACTTGTCAGATCTATGATTTCCAAATATTTTCTCCCATTGAGTAGGCTCCCATTTTACTCTTTTCACAAAGTCCTTTGAGGTGCAGAAGTTTTTAATTTTGAGGTGGTCCCATTTACCTATTTTTTTCTTATATTGCTTGTGCTTTGTGTTTAAGATTCAAGAAACCACCACATACCATGAGATCTTGAAGATGTTTCCCTACATTTTCTTCCAGCAGTTTCATGGTCCTGGCTTTTATATTTAGGTCTTTGATCCATTTTGAATTGGTTATTGTATGGGGAGTGAGTTAGGGGTTCTCTTTCATTCTTTTGGTTATGTATATCTCTCAGCACCATTTGTTGAAGAGACTCTTTTGTCCCGTTAACATGGACTTGGTAGGTTTGTCAAAAACCAGTTGACCATAGAGGTGAGGGTTTATTTCTGGACTCTCAATTCTATTCCACTGATCAGTATGTATATCTATATGTCAATACCATGTTGTTTTGACCACTGTAGCTTTGTAGTATGTTTCGAGGTCAGGAAGTGAAAATCCTCCCACATTGCTCTTCTCTTTTTAGAATGTTTTTGGTTATTCAGGTGCACTTTTCCTTCCAAATAAATTTGGAAATTGCCTTTTCTATTTCTGTAAAATAGGCTTTTGGAATTTTGATTGGTATTGCATTGCATCTATAAATCAGTTTAGGTAGGATTGACATCTTCATGATATTTAACCTTCCAATCCATGAACACGAAATATATTTCCATTTGTTTAGGTCTTTGATTTCTTTTAGCATTGTTTTGTAGTTTTCTGCATATAGGTACTTACTTCTTTGGGTAAAGTGATTCCTAGGTATTTGAGTCTTTTTGTTGTTATTATAAATGGAATTTTTTTTCTTGATTTCTTCCTCAGATTGTTCAATACTAGTGTACAGAAACATTACTGATATTTGCGTGTTGATCTTATATCCTGCCACTTTGTGAGCTCATTTATTAGCTCAAGTAGCTTTGTCATAGACATTTCAGAATTTTCTAAATATAAGATCATGTCATCCACGAATAGCAAGTGTTTTATTTCTTTTCTTTTTTGGATATTTTTTTTTTCCTTTCTAATTTCTCTTCTAGGTAGAACTTCTAGCATGATATTGAATGACAGTGATGACAGTGGGCATCCTTGTCTTGTTCCTGATATTAGAGGGAAAGTTTTCAACCTTTCCCTATTGAGTACTATGTTGGCCATGGGTTTTTCGTCAATGCCCTTTATCATTCTGAGGAATGTTCCTTCTATTCCTGTCTTTCAAAGCGTTTTATCAAGAAAGGATGCTTGATTTTGTCGAATGCCTTTTCTGCATCAATCGAGATGATAATGTGTTTTATTTCCTTCTATTTGCTAATGTGGTATATAACGTTAATTCATTTTCTTATGTTGAACAAGGCTTGCATATCAGGAATAAATTCCACTTGGTTTTGGTGTATAATTCTTTTGATATACTCTTGGATTCAATTTGCAAGTATTTTGTTGAGAATTTAGGTATTTATGAACATTAGATTCAATCTCTTTAAATGTGATTGGTTTGTTATGTTTTTGTATTTCTTGTAGCGTCAATGTAGGTTGTTTGTGCATGTCTAGGAATTTGTCTATTTCATCTAGGTTGTCTAGTTTGTTGACATACAGTTTGTCATATTATCCTCTTATGATCCTTTTTATTTCTGCAGAGTCAGTCATAACATCCCCCTGATTTTATTTATTTGCATTCTCTCT
>JAQZBX010086495.1:0-13005 GCA_029593785.1 Cabassous unicinctus | reverse complement strand
AAAAAAAAAAAAAAACACTGGGGGCATAAATGGAAAAAAAAAGTCACTATAAATACAAGACAACAGATCTTACAGTGATGAGAGGCACAATGCTAAAATTAATTTATTTTATTTTATTTTTTAATTATTTTTATTATTTCAAATCTTTTTAAAAATTTTTAATCTCATTTGTCATTTTTAAAACTATCATTATTTCATTTTCTTATTAATTTTATTTGATTATTTTGTTAGCTTCAGTTTTGAAGAAAATTTGGATCACAGAAGGGTTACAAATGTGGAGGATGACCAGTGTGGGGTGTAAGTGATGGGATACATGGGAGAAGGCACACCTGGGGCATACCTATAAGGCATATGAAAGGGTTCAAGTGTCCATGGGGCATTGCCATGGTGGGTGGAGATCACAATAACTGAGAGAATATCCAATTCCCATCCTGCAGAGGCCCAAGTATTTTTGCCACAGGAATCTTGGGTAATGTGCTACAAGTTTGCTTTTTAAACTTTTCTCCACACTGTCCAACCTCTACTGCATTTCACTTTTCTTTTCAATTTAGAGGAAAAAAATAATTTTTACCTCAAGGGTGAAATCATTATTGTAAATGGATGGAAATAAGTAAAAATATTTGGGCATTTCTGGAAAAGTAGAGGCTCTCAGCTAGGAAGTTTTGTTGGGAATTACTTGGCATAGATGTTAATGTTGGCCCTCATATAGTTGAGTTAAGTTTTTAGACATTAACTTTCTATAGAATAAAATATCAAAAGTTTTAATCCATAATGATGTTTTAAATTTTTTGAAATCTGTTAAGGAGATTAATATGTGAAATTCACTGATTTAGCAAAATTGCAAAATTCTTCTCTTATGGTCCTTTATTTCTACCTGTCATATAATATTTTTTCTTTATCTATCTTAGCAGTTCGATGTTGCTTAATAAATATCCCTAGTATAAAATAAGTAAATTTTTCCTCTTTTTAACTCAAATATTTCTAGGTAAATTTTTACTGACTATACATTTCTGGTATTAATAACCTTAATGAGCCCCTACCACTGAGAATTTGCATTTTTGCCTCCTGCTGGACTTACTAATTTATCAAATATATATTGAACACCAGTTATGGCTGGGTGCCTTCTATGTCAGCTATTGGACACTATAATTTGTAAATAGCCACAGGAAAAACAGAAGGGAACAGGGTTGAGTTTTCAAGGTCGTAGTCTTCCCACATTTTTCTGTCCCTGACCTATATTTTTATCTTTTTTATTGAAGTTTATTATTCATATATAAACAGTCATAAACAATGTTTACAGTAAAAGTCATTAACTTACAAAACAAACATACAGGGCTCTCAAACATTACCTCACCACTAACACTTTGCATTGTTGTGAAACAATTATAACAAACTATGAAAAAGCATCGTCAAAATAATTCACTGAATGTTCCTGGATGGTTTAAAATATAGTCCCCTAAGACAAATGCCAAAATGTATACAATTTTATGACTATGATGCTGATTTAATTAATTTAGGTTGAGTCCGTTTGCTAAGGATAAAATATAGACTTTAAAATAAAATTTAAGCAAACCTGGTATATCACTTTAATGTTTAACAGTAAATGAATAATTATTTACTGAGCACATAATATACACAAGTTCCTACTCAATTACATACCAAAACAGAAAATTATATTGGTCATGGTCAGTGTCAGCATTCTGTCAGTCACTGGAGTGTGCATGTGTGTGTAATATCTGTGACAATAAATGAACCAAGGATAGTATTCATACTTTATTCCATAATATTGTACTGAAATAGCTATATGATCACCATCCAACGTGACAGTGTCAAATGATTGCCACTGTAGGAATTACATAGTTATAAGGAAAAAGGAAAATCTTTACTTCTGTTTAAGGCACAAGCTGGGAGAAGAGATAAAATATTAAGAAGAAAAATAATGTGGTTGTGTTGGCCAATAATCTTAAGGAACTCATGTGATTTCTTTGTTTCCTCGTAGAAAGTTTTATTCATTTCTCATTTAATACGATGGGAGTAGTTTCCTAAACACCGTTAACTACTCTTCCTTTCCTCTAGTTTCACCAAAAGGTATGGGCAAGAAATTATCTTCCTTAAAGCATTCACACACTTTTAACAGTTGCTGAATTTTTGGAGATAGTTAATAAAGCGTGAGGGGACGATTCAACACTGGGAGCAACACTCCCAGGCATGTGTAGGGTGTAAATGAGGAATATGAAAAAGAAGTAAAATGTAGAAAGATATTGTAAGAACCTGAAAAGATAGGTGATTTTATTAGAAACTAAAGGCATTCCTGAGAACCCAAATGCTCTTAGTCTTTTATGTGGGAGTGACTTTCAGTAATTTGCCCAGCATGCTTGAAGCAGACTCATTTGAATCATCTATCACCCTGTCCTGAACAACTCTTTTTATGAGAAAATATTTTAACTTCTCAGCAGAGATTCAGAAAGACAAATTAGACTAGAAAAAAATGTATAAAATTGCCAAATATGAGCAAGGGAAGGGATGATATCAAAAGTCAAGGGTATTTCTGAGCATTTCATTCAATGGAAATTCTTTCTGTCTGAAAAGATATTTTTAAAAATAATGGCTAGGCACCATTGTTTTGAATTAGTTTCATTTCAGTTTTTACTTAAAGACAGTAGAATTAAAAGCAAATGCTTGATAAAGTATCCAAACAACAAATAAACTAGTGGAAAACTACTAAAACTAATTGTCATAAAGTAGCCTGTTTTCTTTGCTAAACTTTCATTTCCCAGTTGATGTTTTTTCTGAGAATTAAGTGCACAAAATTCTTCCCTCTGCTATATTCACCCCATCTTGAATTATCCTTTCTCTGCAATGTCAACCTATGAACTTCCTTTTCTCACAAGGTATCAGAAAATTAGAGAACTCATTAATGAGGACAGTTAGAGAACTGAGCATCTTTGTGAGCAAGTTTTACCACACCTAATAAAAATTTAAGGTACAAAAAACATTATTATATTTGTTTAATTTTGATGTTATTTCAAAGTTCCAAAATAATAACCCATTTTTATCATTAGATTTCAATCAATTGCTTTATAGCTTATTTGAATTTCTTGTATTTCTTTATTTGGAGTTTAGATTTATTCTACATATACCACTTTAGTGTTAAATATCAAAAATATGTAAGTACATAATATGCAGATTCATATCACAATGTGTGTCCAGGCCCTTTTTATATTCAGGTTTTTCTGGCAAGAAACTTTACCAGACTCACACCATATCTTATGGACTCAAATTCTAAACACCTCTTTTTAACTAGCAGTTGACTTTGTTTCTCCCATTAAATAGAGAGCTCCTAGACAATAGTAAATAAACCTATATTTATCATGGAACTTGGGTGTAAGTACCCAGGGAAATGTGGTTGAATTAAAGACTACCAGGTATGGAGTTGAATGACTAGCATGTATAAAGTCTAATTATTTCCCAAATTGATATTAAACCACACAGACTAATTCCTTGGCTTGACTCATTCTAAGTAGAACTTTGATTATCCCAAAAGTTCTTATCGATAGCTGCCAGGAATTTACCCATTGAAAAAATTTCATTGAAATACGTTTCCATTGCTATATTGAGAAATAGACATAAATAGTCATATTAAGGGTTGATATTTTCTTTTCTAAGATAACTTCCTTTACATAATGCAAACACTTTTTATAAAATCAATCTTCCCCATCCCAGGCCAGGTTATCTTGCTTATTTTTAAGGCAAAATTTTCTCAGATTTTTGATTGTGTAATTTCACATGTTGTCTAGTACTGTTGTTTGGCATATAGGCATTTTTAAGCTAGACAATGACTTAACCAATAGTGAAATACAGACTTTAAAATTATATATTTTTCAAGTAGACCACTACATTTATCACAAGCAGACTAAATTTAATAATATCAACATACTTAGGAAAGCAAAGAGTGCTTATAAAGAATGATTGTATATAGTAAATAAATAAGTGACTCAGCCTTTTTTATTTGTAATGTAACCATTTTCAACAAAAGTGTTGAACTGTGATAAGAAAAATCCATATTTGATAACATTACTCTGATAATAACACCCCATATAAGTGCATATACTTATGTATAAGGACTGGAATTCCTAACAAGATACAATTGCCTTATAAGCTATATGTCAACTGTGTAAATAGGTGCTATGACAGGCTGGGGAATTCCAAGAAATTGTTTTTTTTCCCCCCATACACTAAATTTAGATACTCAAATCTGAGTTCCTTCACATACAGGTGGATTAATATGTTTTGCTTTAATAGCTTTGAGTTGTATTCCACATTGTAATATGATTTATAAAGCATTAACGATATGGAAATGCCTGTGTTAAACAAGTGTTCTTAATTTCTAGAAGGCACACTTGATTTTATAAGCACTCAACTTCACCAAGAAAAAGAATTGCCCACCCAATTGTGTCATAACCATAATTTAAGTACAAATAGTGATCATTTCCTTGTTTTACAAGTTGAAAAACAATGTAATGTATTTGCAAATAACTGAATACAAATGTAGAATTTATCTTTTCCAAGAAAGTTTGTGGGAAGGTGAAAAACAACTCATAAAATGATGGTATATTTATTTCCAATGCTATCAAAAATACATATGGCTATTAATTGCAAGGAAATCCTCTTTTAGAAAATAAAATAACAATTAATGTCAACAGAAATATATACATAGATACATATAAGGACAATTGAAATGAAGATTGAAAATCATAACTCCCATGCATCATGCATTAGATTTTATTTAACTCATTAATTAATGAAAGAGACAGTAAATTCAAATTCTGGCTCAACGGAGAATGCTGAATTTATTTTGCAAATAGATTCAAATCTGGGCTCTTCCATAAGGTATAAATCCTGTCTGGAAGCTTGCATAAGGAAGCTTATATCCACATCTAGTATAATATTTATATATTTTAATTATATATTCATATAAACACGTAATATGTATATTGTTTTCATTTAACTCATTTTAATATTTGGAGGCTATAACTGAAACAATGCTGCAGAATTATATTTTATTTTTTCTTTATTCAGTACTTTTAAAATGTTATATTTGATTACCTAAAGTTCATCCTTCAAAGATGGCATGCCACTCTTTTACAGTGAAAGAAATTATGTATTGAAAATGGATTGGTGAAATGATAAAAAAAGAAATATCATGCATATATATACGTGTGTGTATTTTTTAAAAGATCAGGGCACTATGTTGTCAAATAGGACTCAACAAAATAAGATTAGATAGCTAAACTATAATATCAGGCTGAATTTTGAACTATGTGTCATGGCCCAGCCTATCTTTGAGTAATAATGTGAATAATAATTGCATATTAAATATAGTTAGCAGGAAAAAGTGTTTTCATTTTTGTAGTAAACCAAAGATGCATAAGGAACAAAGTGTCTTGGTTCATCTAAATCTGGATACTACAACGAAGACAAATGAATTTGATTAATTGGAAATTCAAAATTTATACAAGCAAGGTATACATATAGTTAAATGATAAATGTTGGGTTAAAAAAGACATTTCTGTTACTAATTCATTGTTAAGGTTTGCCTTACTTAAAATACTTGAGGTAGGTATTGTAAAACATATTTATATTGCTATTTTCAGTGTGTCTTCCTCCACACTTTCTCTCTTAATTTTATGTGGAAAGATTAGGGGCTCCAAACAGCTAAAGCCATTTTGAAAAAGAAGAATGAATTTGGAGGAGTCACACTTCCCAATATTAAAACTTATTACAAAACCACAGTAAACATAAGAGCATTTGTACTCGCCCAAGGACAGATATATAAAAGCAATGAAACAGGATTGATAGTTCAGAAATCAATCTTCAATTCTCACATTTATAGCCAACTGATTTTTGACAAGGTGGCAAAGACCACTCAATTGGGAAAGAATAATCTGTTCAACAAATATTGTTGGGAAAACTGAGTCTCCATTTGCAAAGGTGAAAAAAAGGGGAAGGACCCCTACCTCATACCATATACAAAAATCAACTCAAAATGCATCAAAGTTGTGCATTCATCACCACAAAAGATCTTAGAATAGTTTCATTACTCCAAAAAAAAAAGTCCTGTAATCATAGCTGGTATTTATGGCTCCCTTGTTCCACTACACAATCACACTAAGCAAGGACTTCATCTGGTAGTGGCAGTGGTGGCAGTTTGCCTGGTGGGATAACCTAAACCTTCATTCCTGAAAGGCTTGGGATTAATTTGGATTGTTGTAATTTTCTTTGACTTCATCCATAGGGCATGGTAGTACTAAGAGACACCATAAAAGATACCCTGTATTCTCTACTTTCTCTCCTTTTTCTACATTATATAGTAGCAGTCTGATTTCCTCTTGGTAATCAGTATCAGCCACTCCAGTCAGTAACCCTCTTCTTTTCCTGTTGATTAAGAAGCATGAAGAAGCTTCCAATTTTCTTCTAATCCCTTTCAACTAATTGAATGAGGCCTACCTATGTTGTCTAGGATAATCACACTTACTTAAAGTCAACTGATTTCGGATTCTAATCACATCTACAAAATACCTTCACAACAGCACCTGGGTATCTAGATTTGTGTTCAATTGAATAACTGCAGCCTAACCAAGTTGACATGTGGAAGTAAAAATTCAAGGGACTTCCACAATTTTCTAAGCCTCCTTGTGCTCCACTGACCATAATTCCAAACAACTTAACGGTCCATGAGAGGTGGTCATATTTGAGTTGGGAGTGAATGAAAAAACACTTTCAGATGACTCTATCCTAGAATCTCACTGCCAAGTCAAATTTGTACAGTAGAACTATTTCTTCATTCCCAAAGTAGGCCTTATTTCCCAGACAAGATTGAGATTATTTAGAAGAGCTACTTTATCTTATAGCTCACTTTTTAACTTTTTTGGGCCAAAGGGAACTTGTGTACAGCCAAAGGTTAATATTCCTTTATGAGGTTGAGAATCTGGCTTTTTATCATACATAGATTGAATCATCTCTAGCATTCATCTTTAGTCTTCTTTACCTTTCCCGTTAATTTTTCTCTCTTTATATCTGTTGAGTACTAGTCACAATATATTCCAACTGCAGTTGGCTATTTATTTTTCATGCTTCATTACCATAATTCTGAAATGTGACTTGTATCACTCTTTTCTTTTTATATTCAGTCAATATGTAGTCAATATTTAATCTACAATATTACACTTCCTTTGGCATTTTACATTTTAAATTTAAGTCTTATGAAGTAGAAATATTGCCAAACCTGCGCCTCTCCATTTATGATGACTGCTAATGCCTGCACATATATGAATCTAAACCCTTTCATATTGTGACAAAGAGAGCCCCAATAAAGGCCACCGAATCTTGATTATTATTCCTGTGGGCCTTTAAGATGGAACCTATAAAACATATATAATCACGAGTAATAGAACCTTTAGGGAAGGATGAGGCCTGTTGCTGTTTGAGAAAATATTTGCCTTCTCAAAGAGGTTTGAAAATCTACTAGCTTGTCCTATCCCACCTGGCAATACATGCACTTAACTTGGTAGAACCATTGATTAAAGAAACTTACAAACATACCCTTACACTAAGAATATTGTTGATTAAGAAATCCTACCTGTGATTGTGCATACAGGCAGGAGAACTAATAGCTATATCACCATAATATCTGGGCAACAATGATCATCTTTAACAGTCAATCCTGGGATCAGGAACAGGGTATAGGAATATATGCTGAGATAGAATCATTCTTTGGAGATAAATAGGCATTCTAGGGAGAATTGCATGCGGATGTGTTTTAAGAGAATATTGGAATCTGAAGGCAGAATAGGAAGAATAGAGATGAAGAAGTATTAATAACTGGACCAATACGTTGAAAATATATTTTCTCTTATGAGATTTCGAATGTATTGTTTTTCCTCCAATATCATGAATGTATTATTTTCAAATTGCCCCAATTATTTAGCAGAGAAATTTGCCAAGTCTTATTTAATAGTTTTCAGGAAAGATGTGAAATATAGGAAAGTAAGAAAGAAAGGAGTCTTACTAAACTGAAGTTAGCTATCTAGGGAATGAACCAGGAATTGTGAAGAAGTATGTATGATATGAGGGTCTGTTTTTGAAAAGACAGCCTGTAGGGAACCAATAGGGCAAAATTGACTGATGACATCTGTACTTTGAGGACACAGGGTTTTGAAAGCAATGAGAAACTTGTCATGAATTTATGTTATAGAATACACCAAATTGGTTGCTATATAAAATTGTAACTGAACACAAACAATAAAACTAAACAGACTACAAATAATAACAATCGAAATACATAAAATGCAGAATGATTTTCTTCCAACACTGAAAATATATCATGAGGAACATTTGAAAAATATTTCACATGAACATATACTGTTAATATTATTCTCCCCCATGTGTATCAGCTTTTTAATTTAAGATTACCAGGCAAAAATGTAATATTCATGTTTACTGAGCAATTGTATACTCAGAAATAGTTTTCTGAAAGCATAAAAATGTGTCATTTATTATCAAATGTTTTTTGCTGAACAAATACTTTTGAATTAGTGCTGTACTATTTATTACCAGTGAAAGCATTTATTTCATTGCCATTAGTTCTAATAATACCTGAAGTTCATTAAGCATTATTTGAATTAATTTGCTTATATCAATTATTTAAATCTCAGAAACGACTTTGAAGTAGGAATTCATAACTCCCATTTTACAGGTGACTACTTTTTTATAGTAGACTTTGAATAAGGTCTACTATTGCATAAGAGTTAAAAGAACATAATTTTAAACAGACTCAATTTGAATACCAATACTTCTAGTTACTGGGTTTGCTACTTAGTAAGTCACATATGCTCCATTTTCTACAGTTTCCTCATCTGAAAACCATGGTTGGCCATCTGAACCAAATATTAAGGTGAGTGAAATTGATCTCTAATTTGAGTTGTGTAGTCATGATATCAGTTTTTTTCTATCAAGTGCGAATAAAGATATAATTTTCTTATGGAAAAATTCAGATTTTCTGTGATGGAATTGAAACATGTCTTTAGGATTAGCAAACTGTGAAAAGTACTGTTTAATCAAAAGTTAAAAAAAATTGAATGTATCTTATTACTGCTTATACAAAGCTGATTTTAAAATCAGATTCTAGCTTTGATATAATTGTATTCCTAAAAGGAAAGAAAATCAAGAAATAATAATATGTTTTTATGGATTCAAATTAAAAACCTGAAGTTCAAGAACAGCAACCTAGTAGACAACTCAGAAGTTTTATTGACAAGACACAGAAAATATTTATAGTTTGCTTCAGTTCCTGCCTCAATCAGTCTCTGAGAACCTCTTTAAAGCAGATTCTGCATCCACTGTTATTGAGTCAATTTTAAGGAAAGCAGATAATAGACAAGGTACCACAGAGTCATCAGTAGATGAGCTGTGCACTTGGTTTTGCCTCCCTAAGCAAGAACAGAGACTGCAATGTCCAGATATCTGAGTGCCAAAGGAGCAGTGGCAGTCCTGTCTCAACCCCAGCTATATTTATCCAATCCATATAATGGCTTTTACTTTGGGTTCATGATAAATTCTCCATTTCCTCCACGGAATATTAGGTGTAGTTCTGAATTTCATCTGGGACCTCAACATCTAGGGGACTTGTCTGTGCCTGCCTTGCCTCTCAGGAAACTGGGCTGTAAGTCCTCAAGGCACCAACTACCACTTGAGATCTGTTGCATAACTCAATCTAAAATAAAGCCTTCAGTAAGGGATCCTCTTACCTTACTCCAATAATCAGATAACAAAAGCCTGAACTATTTACTCAGGCCCTCATCAAAACTTTCAGATAATATTCCTTTCAACTGTTAATTGTACAGAGAATTACCATGTTGGGGTTATACCTTCTTAACTCTCAACCTCAATCCATCTAGTCTTCCTTACCTTTCCAGAGCCAATGTTTATAAGATTTCTGAATATTAAATTTATGTTGGAGAAGAATTTTATAAGAAGCAAGAAATGAAAAGAGATATCTGAGATTTGAAACAATGTGTGATTTAAACTTTATTTTACATAAGCAGGATGTTAACTCTATTCCAAAAATGTAATATAAAAAAGAAAGTATTTACTTCATGATTTGCGTATATTAAGAACTATATCCACATACTTATTGAGCATCTACTGTCTGACTTTGTTTCACCCTATGAACTGATGTTACAGCATAGCAGTGAAAATATAACCACATGATATTTAAATTCAAAGGGGAGGACCTAATGCACATGTGAATATAAAAGTTGACTAAGATAATTTCATGTAGTGAGAAATGCCAAGAGGGCAGAAAACATGGAGAAATGATAGAGTGATGACAGAGATGATCTACTTTAGTTAGTCTGTTCAACGTCATTTTCATTCTCTTTAAGTAAATGACATTAGAGGTGAAAGCTGGATTGTAAGAAGAATCCAAACACATCTGGATATGAAAGCAAAGAATTCTAGGTGGAGGGATATCCAAGTGTAGAAATCCAATAAGCTTGTACTATATGAGGAACAAAATGGAAGATAGCACCAGACTGTAAAAGAAGGGGAATGAGGTAGGTCAAGACACTGTCTGGTCACAGGCCATGTGAAAAAGTGTAAACATTTTTCTAACTTTATCAGGGGATCTTAAGCTAATATATGATTCTATTTGACCTTTAAGTAGCCTTGACACACTAAACAACTTTAATTGGTAAAAACATTATAACAGAGGGCTATCATAAGAATTGTTTCCAGATTATGATGCTGAAGGTGTTATTTTTAAATGGAAAACATTTTTTTTATTGTGAACATCAGATGTTTACTGGGAGTAAGATACAATATTGAGGGCAGGATACTTTTCTAAGGAATTGGCAAAACAAAATAATGGCTTTTGGTTTTAAACAGTAGGTTGTTATAGAAATTCAGAGAGAAAGTTGCTATTTAATCTGATTTCTATAAAATATCTAAAAATTTGAGACATCATGAAAACATTCACATGGTGTATCATAAATTTACCAGTAGGATGTGACTTAATCATAATGAACTCACTATATGGAAATTTGTTTCCTTTCTATCATGCCAGCTGTTCTTACAAGCCATGTTAGGACAAATTCTCTGCGAGAAAGAATTCTTTTACCTGTGAATAGTAAGAAATTGCCTGTACAATTCAAGTTAGCAGAGTATGACCCATATTATCAAAATCCAGTTGGAGATAATGATTAATTTGGGTTTTATCTACATTTATCAATATGTGCATTTAGTATTTTCTCTGTGATATTTAGAAGAAATCTATTGGTTACAATGCAGTGGATCATGTCACTGAAATAAGCAGTCATAAAATAGAATTGTAAATATATACCTGTAATTTTCAAAGGCAAAAAAATGGCATGCCCCATTAACAATTTATAGTGTTGGTCCATACTTTGTATGCCAGTGCTTGCAATCAACATTCATCCAAAACAAATTTTGTTCCTTGCACAGTTATATGACTTAGAAATCATCTTATACAGCTAACTATGTGGTTGAAAAGTTGCTAGTAATAATAAATGAAGTATATAAGCATAGATTACATTTTTCATATATTATATATAGTATCAGAATTATGGAGCATATAGAAATTAGAATTCTGTTTTAGTCCAGTTGAGAATTTGATAGAGAATGGACATAAACTTTTGAATAAAGGATCTTTTAATAGCAAGATAATTCATTTTATTTTTAAGACTTATAAAATGTGAGAATCAGAAAAAGATAAAACACCCTGAAAATGCCTTTGTCATGAGAAAGGAGGCTGTGTATTGATATGTTAGTGTATAAATAAAATATTCTTAGCCCTTTACATTTCTTCTTTCTTTCTCAGGGCTGCATCTTTAATAGACATTTCTGTATGTATGCAGACATGTATGTGCATATGTACTGATGTATGTATCTATATATCTGTGTATCTATGAGCCTGTGATATGTTTCTCTGGAGAACCCTTACTAACACAGCATCTCTCTAACTATTTTTTATCTGTCTTCTTATGTGGGTACATCTGGATACAGATATACAGATGTGTGTATATATGTCTACTATAAATGTCAAAACGTAAGCTTCAAAATCTGTAAGCTTTACCCAGTAGCAAACACTCCTCATGCCACAATTTAAGAACAATTTTACTATATGAATCTGATCAGGCTCTCAAAACTCTGGGAAGTTAATGGGAACTGGAAAATTACAAACTAAGCCTATATTTGCAACAGAAAAAAAATCACCAGAACTAAGTTTGTGATTTAGAGATTGAAAAACCATCTTCTGGTATAAAACTAACATTCATTCAATAACTGTATTTTGATATTGTTTTAGACACTGCTGAGAGAAAATGTCTTTTCCAAAGCCATCCCCTTCTCCATTTTCTTTGTTTCAGCCAATTTATCAGTTTTCATCATCCAAGCCTGAAATAATACTAAATGGTAAAATACCTAAAATTTTACCAGCTGGTGGACTGTAGAAGATAGACAGGCACAAAATAAACAATTGAGTCTCATACTAATGATAAATAGTAGAGATTAGGTGAGTGAATGAATGGAAAAATTAATGTCCTTGCATAATAAATTGAAAACTTGGATAGAGAAAAAGCACTGTCCCAAAGGTAATAGCTGATGGTATTTTTTTTTTTACATTCCGTACCTAGAACATTGAAATATAGCTGGATCACTATTGAGAAAATTTAAAGTATATATATTTCCCGCAAATTGTGCTAAAATACAGCAGGAAAAGAAATTATAGAAATAAAAGTAATAATCAAGAAATTAGCTTATGTCCAGAAAGATCAATTAGAGTTTTAAAAACAAATATATTATTGAAAGTTATTGCAATATCACAGTTGCAAGAAAAGTCAACAAAGAATATTTTCTTAGTCTTTTAGGGCTCTGTGGTCGGTTGAATTGTATACCCCAGTTTGAACATGTTTGGTCTTCCTCTGCGTT
>JAQZBX010086494.1:0-12996 GCA_029593785.1 Cabassous unicinctus | reverse complement strand
TTCAATTTTACAAGGATAAGGTTCATAAGTACAAGCATTATATTGAGGGCTTGGTGTATTTGTCTATTTTCTTTTATCTAGCACTGCCTATGTACTCTAGAGATTCTTGCCACTCTATTAGAGAATGTAGCAGGACTCCTCAGGATGGGAATTTAATATTTTGATTGTTATTGTGTGGTTCTCCACCCACTGAGATAACACCCTATGACCACATGGACATATTCACATTCCATAGAGGCATGCCCCAGGTATATCCTCCTCCACACATCCCCCCCACCACTGACACCCTGCATCAGTGATCCTCCCTTGTCATAGTTGCCAAAAGAACACTCTTAAAATTGTATTCTCGAACCACAGTCCACTCACTAGGGAGCAACTTTTTTAGCTGGAAAAGGAGATAAGACCAGTGAATAGTTACTCAACACTCAACCTGGCATAGTTTACAATCCCTGATATCATGGGGTTGCATTTAAAGATACACTTAAAGATATGCACTTTGATAAGTACAACTAGCTCAATCAGGCTAAAGTCCCCAAAATATTTTCTGATAAATGGGAACAGTGAAGAAGCATACAGACATGAAATAATCCTTGAAAGAAAGGAATGTTTTGTCTTGTTAGCTTATCCCCAATAATCACAGTCCACAATTTCCTGGTTTCTTTATCTTAATACTGGTTATAGTCAACTAAAAAAATGTTCCCCCAATGGAATTTTACAACAAATTCTCCTCCCACATATGAGAGTGAATGTGTAGAACAGTCCTACAATTCTGCCATGGAGCTTCTTTTTATTTAGACTGAAGGCTGAAAAGATAATTTCTGAGCATTAATAAGAGGTCTGGGTATAGATTCTCCAACTTTGTGCTACCAAAGTTTTCCTTTTGGAAAGGTGGGTATTTATGGAGCCAGACTTTAGAGGGGACATTATTCTATAACTCAGCCTGTTCTTAACTTTTTTAGCCTGGCCATTCTGTAGATTTTTATGTCAGATCATTTTCTGCTCCTGCTATTGGCAAGAAAGAGCCCAACCTGGGAACAGCTTCCTGTTTCTGTTCTCTCTTGGGCCACACTTTTTCTGAGCATCTGTTTATCACTTTCATCATTTCTTTTTAATCCATTGACTATATCATTGCACTTTGGGAACTGTTTGGGTTATTTAATCTATTTTCTCATTTCTGTGGGCTCCTTTGACACCTTCCAAGATCAGGGCTTTAGAGAGGTAATCTCTAACACCTCCTTCAGACCCATATGGGGAAGGAGGTCAGAATATTCCTGGAAAAGTGCAATCACACCACACAGGAGTTGTCTGTAGGGAGCAGATCAGGAGTGACTGGTGTCCTTGACACTGCTTTATTTGTTGACAGTGGGAGTAGATAGAGTGCAAGTAGTAAATAACCTGGCAGACAGGTTATTTCTGGGGAAGTTGCGGTGAAGCAGGGCATTAGTTCCCTCAAGAGTAGAAGACAACATCACTCAGCAGAATCAGCATCTCAGAGGTTAGGTGGAATGATAGAAGTGAAAGAGTCAAATGGACTTGCTTAGGAGTAGTTTTGGGTAAAACTCTAGACATATTGGTAGTAATTATGACCATTAGGCAACCCCATGAGCCAAGAATTTCACTTTTAGGTATACTGTAGGGAGACTCCTGCACCTTTGTACATGGAAATAGGTTTAAGGACTTTTGTAAAGGTCTGGGTGGTCTTAGGTTCAGTATGTTTCTCCTGTTGTCCTAGCCAACACCTAAAGCTGAGCCCCACAGGGAGCAAATGGCCCATATTAGAGATTCTAATATTCATTGGTTGGATTCAGCCATCATCCTACAGGGTTAACTGAAAAGTTCCAGTTTAAAGAACTGGCTCTTTCCTTCACCACAACTCAGGTTGATATAGGACACCTGAAAGGTGAGAAAGATTATACACATTTCGGAGAGTGCAGGATTTTTGAAAAGAAGCTACTCCTTCTCTCTGCAATATCCCAAGAAAATCACTCCCATAGTTAATGGGCACCTGGTAGAAGGAGAGACTAGCATTTTACTTCACAGGTGTGCATAGTTAGTGAATCAGGAAGAGATGGCACAGTGGATAATGTCAGGCAGAGAAGATTCCCACTCCCTACCCCCACTCCCACTCCCATGTGTCTCCTCTAGAGGGTTGATAAAAACAGCTAGGCATCTGTGAGAATATATGACTGAATATTCCAAGGAACCATCATCCCCAAAGGAGCCAAAATATTCACATGGATCCAATAAACATTAAACAAAGTCACCTGTCATTCCCAGTTTGAAGAATTTAAATTTCCTAACCTTGAGGTCACAGCTAATTTGAAGAAGGCAGGGAATTTCATCATCCATGCCCATCCAGTAGCAAAGGAGAGTGGACTATTAGTGAATATTGGTAATTTCTAACACATCTTCCCTCTTACCTGCACAGACAAAATTTCTGGATGAATCTAGGCTACAGGCTTGATGAGTAGTAGAAATTCAGGGACATTCTGCTTTACACTGTGCCCTCTCCCTCTCCCTTGTTTTTGCAGGGCAAAGAAGTAGTCAAGGGAGGCAGATGAAGGCTCATAGCTACATCACTGACAGTTTACTGAAATGAGTTGAACTTTGCTGATTCAATGGTTATGTGTATCATAGATAAAAATTGGGGAAAAATACCTAAACATCCTTCAGGGGGGAAATGATTAGTACAATGCATTTCAGCAATTATAAAGCAATAAAATTTTGATCTATAGGAACATATTTAGATCTCAATAGTGATGTTGAATGAAAAAAGCAAGTTGTATAAGTATGTGTGACAATCATTTATATAAAATTAAAAGTTATATACAACAGTTTACCCTATACTTTTCATGGATATATATGTATGTGTGTGTATGCACAAAATATAAAGATGGACTGAAAGTATATACCACATTTATGATACTGGTTAACTCTTGGGAGAGAGGGAGAGAAACTGAAATGGGGCTGTGGGTAAGAGGGAGTCAAATGATACCTCAACTTTATGTGTAATGCTTATTTTATATTAATCAAAAAACGCCAAGTCTGCATGAAAACAATGTTTACAATGGTCAATTCAGCATGTTAAGAACAAGCATGCTTGTTGGAAGTATAATCTCAATACTTCGTTTCAACTTGATGAGGCAGATTGTATATATTTTCAGTTGTTTGTGTAGAATACATATTTATGGATTGCTTCTCATATGCAATGTGTCCGTTTACCTGATAGTTTCTAATTAGTTCATGGATGTCCTGAATTGTATGTAGTTTGTGTAATTTTTGAAAGATGATATTGAATTCAATTGACACTTCTATTTTGCAAGTGAATGAAGCTCGAGGTTGTATCAGAGAGTTCAAGTTTTGAGTTTAAAAAGATTTCCTAGTTGTATAACTTTAGGCAAGTCTCAATCTCTTTGAGCCTCTGTTTCCTCACCAGTAAACCGGGGAAAATAAAATCTTCCCTGTTTCTCAAGGTTGTTGACAAATCATTTTACTCATCTGGAAACATCTAAAAGCATGGAAAGCACCATGACACACTAATTGCTGTATTTTAGTTTTATTAATTAAAAAATAGATTGTTAAGGGTAGAGACACAGGGATGTGAGTTTTCTATGCTTACACAGAAAATGCTTGCAACGCTTCAAGACCATGTAAAATGGTGACTTTATTTCTTCTCTTTGCATCTTAAGAGTCTTAGGAATAGCCCACAAGACCATGCATTAGATATTACATGGGCTAAAGGTGAAGATCTGTCATACACCAAATGCTAATCAATGGAAATTTCTATCAATTAATTAAACTATTTATACATTTTTATATAGTTTTAAGGTCAAGCAGTAATTGGTGGGGAAAAAAGATGAGACTGGAATCCCTTCTGGATTTTTGCTTAGTAAAGAAATTAGATAATGCACAAATAAAACAATCCTGTCCTCTAGGAATATCTCAAAAAGATAAATTTAATCTTTCAGAAGATAGTTTGGAAAAATAGTTCTAAATTGAAACTTGGTCAATTTCATAAGGTACAATATAACATTATAATCCAGATAAGAATGAATCTCTCTCTTAATATTTTGGAAACCAGTTTTGGAAAGAAAGAAGTCAACCTACAGAAAGTGTACAAATGTCTTTCTTCTAAAAGAGGCATTGACTCTTTAATACTCATATAAATCATAATTAAGTTTTTATAATCTGCATTCAAGGAACTCCAGTAGCAACTACAGATTGATCTTGTTTCCTATGCCTGCACTCGAAAAACCACCAAGTAACATTGTCCTTTGATTATTTTTTAAAATTTCAATTAAAAATTTTTAAAATTTTCATATTTATAGAAAATTTCACAACTGACACTTATTAGAAGTTTTAGTGGATCATGGACTTTCATTATTATTTTTGCCTCAGCCTTCTTCAAGCCTCAATTTTCCTTTCCACAACTTTGTAAACGCTAGAACTGGATGAACATATTTCCTTCTGAAGCATTTGCATGGTTGAATTACCAGAATTTTGTGTGATGACTATCCTATCATTTTATTATTACCTTTTTATTTTTTTATTTTTTTAGGTAAATGTGAGGCTTAATAACCATTGATAGTTAAGAAAACAACCCTATCTACCCATATAAAGGATCTACATTATCATTTGTCTTGCTTTCTCATTTGAAAGCAACTGAAGGTGGATTTACATATACTGCATCTAACACCAATTAACACCTTGAAGAAAGATTTAAATATCACTAAAGTAGTTTAATTTTTAAAAATAAGAATTTGAGGACAACATAATGAAAAAGACTAATGCAAGGTACGGGAATAATATGTCCCGGAAAAATCAATTGAAGCTGAAGGATGCTGGTAAAAATAAGAATTTACCAAAATTAATTCAATTTATTTTACATAAAAGTTATAGTGCAATCTCCAGACGCCTGGGAAGCTTAGACTAAAAATACAAAATGCTTTTGAATGTTGCATCTGTTTTTAATTTCAGATAGATGAGCTAAGTAGCTTAGTAGCTTTATTAAGAATTTGAGGCTACTTCTATCTATCTATCTATCTATCTATCTATCTATCTATCTATCTACCTACCTACCTACCTACCTACCTACCTACCTACCTATCACCCTACCTACCTACCTACCTACCTACCTACCTACCTACCATCTAGCTCTCTATCATTTATCTATCATCATATATCATTTACCTATCTCATGCTTTATGGCTTCTCAGTGGCCCCTAAAAATCCTCTATAACATTCTTTAATAATCTAGTTGAACCTGTAAATGAATAGTGGACTATGATTCAAAGTTTACCTGAGGAAATAAAATTAGCATTAGAAAGCAAGTCAGGAAAACTGGGTTTCAGTGCCAGCTTAACCAGCTTCTAGCATGTGACTTTCTATGAAATGTTGGAGGTAGATGATTGGTAGTTTTAGACTACATTCTGTGGGGCCACAGGTACCCTTCCTCTTTCCCTCCCTATCTCCCATTAGAAGAGCTTTTATCTATTTTCATATTTTGGGGGAAGGGTGGGGCTTTTTACTTTTTTTGTGTGAGCCACAATAGAATCTACAATTCTATTCTAAATTATGGAATAATTGAGTCAACAAATATAACAATCTTTAAAAGCATTCTAGAAAAACATATAGTTTAATTTTGTTCTTTAGAGTTTAGATATGAAATACTTCTGATAGTCTATAGTGTAAAAATATTCAGTGGGGAGCCAAGATGAAGAACCCATTTTAAATTCTCTCTTTCTGTATATGTACACTATTCATATGCATAGTTATTGATAATGACTGACAGATTCAAAATATCTAGAATGTGGGTGAGTTTAACATTGATAAAAAGTCCTCCAATTTCCAAAATACTTTACTCAGCCATGAACTGATCCCCCACATTTTAATATTCTCTTTCCTCCATTATCTCTATTTGTCTTTATTTCATTTCTCATTAGCAATGGAGCAATGCTCACTACCATTTTCAGAGTTAAGGGCTGCTACTGAATTTTCCACAAACTTCATTTTTTAATATAAACAAACTTCATTTTTTTTGTGCTTCTTATGGCTTGTACTAAATCTTGCAGTATTTTTGCTTACCTTCTTTAGACACCAAGATGTCCAGCAAACTAACCCAGATACTATAGCATGATGAAATTTAGGATATGATCATGATTAATTCTATATAGACCCAATGGATTTCTGAAGAGTAATTATCAAAGATTCTAGAAGTGCAGATAGTGATAGGATAGTCCATTTTAATTGGCTTCAAACTGAGTGTGCAACTTTGGAAACAAACATTTTTGAAAACTAAATTGGTGAAACATAAAGAGAGTTTTAAAATGTTGGTATTCTACTTTAGCAACTCTAGGGTTTTTCTCCCCCAGTGATGTTGTCAAAGATTTATGTAAGAAAATGTTCATCAAAGAATTTTACATAGTTGAAGTTACTTAAAAATAACTTAAATAACCAATGATAAAAGAATGATTAAATAAATTATATTGTATTCATATGTGGAACACGTAATTAAATTTTATTCTTAAAACTTTTTTGTTATGCTAGAAATAGACACCATAATGAAAAGTGTAGACTGTAGACAACCAAACTGAGTTCATTTTATCATTCTAATTTTGGAAATCAAAAAATATCTTCATATAAAAAACTGGAACGATATATATACCAAAATGTTAAAATTGTTTAATCTGTGGGTTAGGAGATTGCAATTATCTTTTTTCTTTGCATAGTTCATGGATTTTCCAAGTTTTTTATTTTAAGGAACATGAATACATGAACAGTTTTATAATCAGAAAAATAATTTAAAATGTATTATGTAATACATTCAAATTCTTTTTAAAAATCTTCATATTGTTGAACATTGCAATTCCATTTCTGGGCATACTTCTGAAGCAAATCACTCAACATATGGAAGAAATTATGTTCATGAAGTATTGCATTAAACATTTTAAAAACATAATTGTAAAAACTGTAAACATTTCAAATTAAACAATGTTTACGCAAATTATGCTGCATTCACCAAATGTACACTATAGCCATTAAAAATAACAGTTGCAAGGATAATGTATCTACATGGTATAATGTTTATTTTTAAATGTTAAGTAAATTTGCTGCGCAAAACTGAATGTGCAATGCTTCAGGGAAAAATTGAAGGAAGCATGCCAAATTGCTAACCATATTGTTTTAGCATGATGAATATTTTTATCACTTCTCTGTTTGCTTTTCTTTGTTATATTACTTCTATGATAACATTCCATTTTATTAACAAAACAACACAAGCATTCAGGTTGCTGGTATATCCTGATAATTAATTGTTTACTCAACAAGGCCTCAATGATTAATATGTATTAGCTTTTTTTGTAGCAAATAGTTATTATACAAGATTACTAAAAACTGATGTATTATATCCAACATTCACAGTAGGGGTTTTGGCAATTTCCCACTTGTGGAGTTTTGGCAAGTTCTCACTTGGGTTTTTTTTTTTTTTTCCTTCTTCCTTCTTCTTAATACGGAGTTGATATGGCTTACTTAACATAATTACTTATTCCTTATAGGGCCACCACATAGTCCATTAATCTAATAATGCTTGTTTTCCACCTTGATCTTTTAATGAAACAGTTCCTGTTGGGTCATCAGAAGTACAAGCACATATGACTTTGTACCTTTCCCATGAAACTCAGACGGAATAACTTAACTAGCTGAAGAGACAGCTGTTAGCAGTCTGCAGACATGGCTTCTCAGACCAGAGGTGCTGTTATCACTTCCTGTAGCTGCTTTATGCAATCATGAGGAAGATTAGAAATCACAGACAATGCACTGAACAGAGCTTTGGCCTTTGTAGTCTGTGGATGTGACCAACGGCTTATCCTAGGGCTTGGCCACGTGGTGTTCTGTGAAGTGTGAAAATGAGGGCTCTTTCTACACTGTTTTTACGACTCCAAAAGTCTCAGGAATATTACTCTGGCCTGTGGAATCCCTTCCTAAAATTGTCATGGCTTTCTTTGTTTAGGCAGGATGCAAGGATTCTAAGTAATGGCTGGCTCTGGATTCGTCTGTCCTTCTCAGGGTCACACACCGTGACAGAGAAAAATAAGTGAAATAGTTGCTGACATCTTTAAGAGTAAGATTTTGTTCTACTAGCATGTAGTGAGATTTCTTTTCCCTAGCACTACTTAGGGCCACAAGTATCCACTACCTTAACTCTGAGACTCTACTCCATTCGGTCTTTGATCTAAAAATCTACACTTAAAATCACAACTCTTATGATTTGAATAACACTGGGAAGTCTCAAGGACCTCTGAAAAGTAGGCAATGTTTACTTACCCTCCTGTTTCATTCTCAGTAAAGAACTATGCTAATTGTATTTCTATTAGTTGTAAAGATAAAAAGTAAAATCCAGTACAAAATCAGGTACCAAAAAACAGTATGTGGCAGTACGTGCAATATAGCTTACAGTCAGCGGGGCCAGTTGCTCCTCAACCACAGTTCTTCATTATATAGGAAACTTCTAAAGAACCAGGAAGTGTAAACTTTTACAACTGTTTTGGAAAACTATTTGATGTACTGTAAGGCCTAGCAATTGCTCTCCTATATGTGCTCAACTGAAATAATCATGTGTTTAGAAAAATATATATATAAGAATAGCTGCACTAAATATAGTATTCCCAAACTAGAATCTACTCAAATGTCCATCAACTGCAGAATGGATATATATAAATGTGGCATATTACCCAATTGAATACCATAGAGCAAGGGGAATGAATTACAGTTTTACACAAAATCAATGACTCTTATAGACATTATCTTGAGTTAAAGAACGAGACCCCCCAAAATTCTCACTATGCGACTCCATTTTTATAAACTCAAAATGACATTGCAATGATGGATACAGGCCATTATACCTTTTCTCAAAACCTATAAAATTGTGAGGGGCAAAGTGTAAACCATAATGTAAACTATAGACCATGGTTAGTAGCAATGCTTCAATATGTGGTCGTCAATTTTAACAAATGTACCATACTAATGAGAGATGTTACTGGGGAAAAGTGTGTGGGGGATGGGGTTTATGGGAATCCCCTATATTTTTGATGCAACATTTATGTAATCTAAAGCTTCTTTAAAATAAAATTAAAAATTAGAAAAAAAGCAACCATAAACTATGGTGTTAGAAATCAGGAAAGCTTTTTTAAATAATGAGGGTGGGGATGGGTAGTAAAAGGATAGGTCCTTAGGGATGCTGATTAGGGGTGCAGATAATATTCTTTTTCTTGATCTGGATACTGTTTCCAATGGTGTGCGCATTATGAAAATTCCTTGAGTTGTACACTAATGTTTTGTGTACTTTTCTCCCTGTGCTTTATACATTTATAAAATGTTAAAAATGTTAGATATATTTCATTTGACTGAAAGTTTCCTAATGGATTGTTAAGAAAGCTGTAGAGATGTATATGCAATATAATCTCATTGTATAAAACATTGGTATTCTCCCTCATGTCCTCCGAGGTTTGAAAATAATTGTATGAGCATGGAAGGAGATGTAGAAGAAGATATGTAGTGTTTTATCATGGGTTGCCTCGATGGAACAATGAAGGAAGGAAGAGATTTAAACAAAGACTATTAAAACTTTTTAAAAGGGTTTGTATTCAAAGAATGGCATGTATGATATTTTCTGACTGACATAAAATTCATAAAGAAATGCATGAAGGGTAGTCACCAAAATATTAGTTGCCATTTTCTTACTGTGGTGGAATTTAGATTATTTTTGCTTTCTTCCTTACATTTTTATATTATTTGAGATTTATTATAATGAACATTTATTTTTTATATAATCTGAAAATATGATTACACCATTTTAGTGTGTAATATAAAATAGCCCACATAATACAAAACAGCAGAATTCAAAGTGAAAATAATGAAATACAGGCTAAAATCCACAATAAAGATAAAACTTTAATAAACTTTATGTGCAGAACAAAATAGATTTCTAGCATACAAAGCATAGCCTGATAAGAAATAAGAAGTCAAAATGTTGTAGGAAATGTTAACACACTACTTAGATTTAATTGACTAAGTACAGGAAAATAAATGATAGAGACTATTTGAATAATCAATAATGATAAATTGATATAGATAATGGTATTTTTTTACAAGCAGGAAGGAGCATTAACTTTTTTTTTTTTTTTCCTTTTTATGTCTAAAATTTCCCTCTAGTGCAGGGATTTGCATGATAAAAAAGTTTAAAAGGGATATATAATAAGACTCCTTCCTACCTCTGTCCTCTAGCTACCAGTTTCCCTCCCCACAAGCAACCAACTGTAATACCACTTTCCTTAATCTAGAGCTATTTAATGCAATATAAAAAGCACATCCATGTGTATATATGCATAAAAATATACAAATGATGGCATATTATACACACTGTTTTGTACTTGTGCTTCTGATTGCAGTGGTTTGTTTTCCTTACATCTTGAGTACTTCCTTCCCTGGATTCCTGAGACTTCAGTGCACTGCATCTTTCATTCTCCCCTATGCTGGCTGTATTCCCATATTCATACAATGCCCCAACCCTATTCACTATCAGGACATCTTTTTAAAAATTCCACCTAGAAGCTAAAGGACAAAGAGCTGCCTTAAGTCATTCTTAAAACTAGATTTAGCTGGAAGTAATTAAGGAAGGGAGATCTGCAAGATAAAGCAGTCTCCTGAAAAAGTAAACGAACCTCAATTATATGTACAAGTTCCCAACAAAGACAGCAGGTTACATTTTTAATGGACTTAAACCCATATTCTTTGACTTATTTTTATTTTGTTCACTATGCTGAGTCTCATGCTGATTCCAAATAAAAGCAAGCAATTCCCTGATATATCATTAATCCATCCATTGCTTTTTGGCCTTCAAAATTACTGGGCTTTGTTCATCTTACTTGAATCCCTTAAGTCAAAAATGGAAGATCATTGATAATAGGAAGGAGCATTAATTTTAAAAACATGTAGTGAACCTAATAAAAACAAATCTTTGACAAAGTTATGAACAATTTTTAAAATTGGGAGACAGTAGAATACTAAATATAGCTCTATGTTAAAAACGGGAGAAATTTTTAAACTATTATTTTCCTGGACAAATATAAATTCCAAACTGACCCAAGAAAAAGTAGTGAACTACCTGGCTCATAGATACTTTTTATAAATTCTTTTTGAATAAGAAAATGAAGAAGTGATAACTTATTTTAATAACTGTCCCAGAAATTGAGGAAGTTGTTTACAAGAATTTTTTCACCTAAATACCCAATGACCATAGAGTTTTACCAGGAAGTTCTTTTAAGTTTTCACAGAGCATATTAAAGAAACTATTCTGGAGTGTAGAAAAGGGCAGAAAACCATCTGGACTTTAAGAATTTCTTAAAGTCCTGTTTATGACTATCCTACTTTGGGAGATATGAAATGAAGTATTCATGGAGTATAAACACTGTAATAAAAAAATCGAAGAAATGATTTAATTACTAGCATTTTCCATAATTATCCCCCTAAATGGGATAATTAAATTGGGGCAATAGTGAGCTTCTTATGAGCCAGGTTTATACATGAAGAAGGCAGTGAGAAGGAAGAAACCCCTACTTCTGATGTAACAGCCTTTGGAGAGACTGGCTGTTGAGTACATCTCCACTTCCAAAATCAAGAGCAGAGTAAGGACCTTACTGAGGAAAAAGATACAGCGTCACAGGTTGGCCTTGCTGCAGGGCAACTGCAGCTTACTTGGGTTGCAGTGTTTTGAGATTTAACTTGACTTTTCTGCTAATCTCTTTGAAAAAAACACAATAGGTGGGGATACCAACAGTAATCAAACCATGGCCCAAAAGTCAGCATTATATCATATCCATCAAAACAATAATAGTGCCCAGAATGGTGTCTTGATCGTTAGAGTATTCTATTGGGACCAAGGATGGGTACTTGGTACAATGGGTGATGGCTGCCACTTCTTTCTGGGGCCTCATTCTAAAACAACCTGTTTTAGAGCTCTTACTTAGCTTATCTCCTTTATACGAGTTTAGAAGACTGTGATACACTTTTCTTCCACTACTATTTTTCTAGTTAACTCAGGAACACTACCTAAATATTTCATAATGCTGATATAATTTTAGTAAACTGAGTAGTAAGAAAAGTAGAAGCTTTTTGTTTTCTATTTACCAGTTGGTGGACACTTAGGATGCTTCCACGTTTGGCATGTGATTAATGCTATAAACACTGGTGTACACGTATCTACTTGAGACCCTGTTTTCACTCTCTTTGGGTGTCTACCTAGAAGTGGAATTACCGTTTCATATAGTAATTCTATATTTCACTTTTTGAGGAACGGCCATGTTGCGTTCCACAGTGGCTGCAACATTTTACATCCCTCACCAACAATGTATTAGAGTTCCAATTTCTCTTGAGTCCTCTCTGATACTTGTTATTTTCTGTTTTTGTTTTCTTAATAGTATAGCAGTCATCCTTGTGGGTGTGAAGTGGTGTCTCATTGCGGTTTTCCATTTACCTAACGGCTAACGTTGTTAAGCATCTTTTCATGTGCTTATTTGCCATTTGTGTACCCTCTTTGGAGAAATATCTATTCAAGTTCTCTTTCCATTTTTTAAATTGGGTTGTTTGTCTTTTTACTGTTGCATTGCAAAATTTCTTTATATAGTCTGGATATCAGCCTTATCTGATATAAGATTGGAAACTATTTTCTCCCATTCTGTAGGTTGTCTTTTTACTTTCTTGATAAATTTTCTTTGATGCACAAAAGTTTTTAATTTTGTTGAACTCAAGCTTATCCATTGTTCCTTTTGTTGCTTATGTTTTTGGTGTCATATCTCAGAATCCATTGCCATATCCCAGGTCATGAAGACTTGCTCTCATATTTGGGTCTGAGTCCCAGCTCCACAGGACCCCTTCAAGCTTCTAGATTCAGATAATCCTAAACTAGTTTCATTTTGCTGAGCCCAAGGTGGAGGAAAAAAA
>JAQZBX010086493.1:0-13004 GCA_029593785.1 Cabassous unicinctus | reverse complement strand
TGCTTTATTACCTCATACCCTTGCTTTGACTACTCATTTCATTAAAACCCCTTGCAAGCCCAAGCAGATACTGCTGAGGGTAGTTTTACGAGGAGGCTAGGACATTTGTTTGTAGTAGGCCAAAAATTTCTCTGTCCAAGGATTCTGTGTGGCTGTGTAGAGGATGCCCTGATGACCAAGTACCACCTGAGCATAGACTTGTAAAGTCTGAGGGACCATTCCCAGGAAACATCCCCATGGCATGCCATAAAAACAAGTAAAATCTTCCCTAAAACTGATGATCAAGAAGTCCATGCTCCCGTGGGTAGATCACTGTGGGAAGGGGTTGGGAGCTGAAGTCAGGGTTCCAGTTGTCCTCAGCAGCTGAGGAGTTTCTGCAGATATGAAGAAAGAGAATGTTATTTGCAGCTGCATCCCTGTTCCTTTTGAGGGGATAGTGCCCTCCCTTCAAAGATGAGATATGACTGTTTTGAGTAAATTCACCTTGTTTTCTAAGCATCCCTGATGAAACCCAGAAGACTAGAATTCTCTGTGCTTTGATGCAGGGCTGTCATTTAGATCAGGTCCATGGACCACTAGTGCTGAGGCTCCCTGGTGACTGGTTTGAGAAAACCTGGGCAAACTGACTTGTATTCCTTTCTAGACTTTGGATCTTCAGTCCCCTAAATCTATAGCGGATGCCTATGTGCTCTTAAATTTGGGGGATTCAGTAACAACTGACCACATCTCTCCAGCTGGAAATATTGCAAGAAACAGCCCTGCTGCTCGCTATTTAACTAACAGAGGGTAAGTGTGAGTGAGGGAGGCAAAGAGCAACGGCAGAAATGGAGCAGATTAGACCAGTGTTCCTCTTTTCACACATGTACATCTCTTTGGAATCAGACTCTGGTTTTACACTGAACCATAGGCCTTGAAAACCAATTGCTGTTTGCTGCTTACCAGCTTCCATGGTGAATCCATCAGCACATGAAACCCATCAGGGGGAGAGTTGGGGGAAGAACAACCTTTTTGAGCTCATGTACTCATTAGGCTGAACTGCCATCCCTGCCCCCAGCTTGGCTAATTGTTAACATTCCAGGCTCTGCTCTTAACCTGTACTGTAGCCTAATCAACCTTCAAGCACACAGCAGGGATAAAAGCTGAATTTCATTGCCATGTCCTGGTTGAGAACCCTAATGTTTATGGAGGATTGCTTTGAGACTTTGCAGTTCACGCATCAACGTATTGATCCTCCTGTCATATATTGATTTTAATAAGTATTTTATCATTATCTACTATTACCTAATACCCCAATGTGAAACAAGGTGTTTGACTTTAGATAAAAGTCATCTGGGGAGATAAAAAAGTTCCTGGTTCCCATTCCCACCTCCTGAATCAGCTTCTTCAGGGATGGGGCCCAAGTAATAAGTTTCCGGGTAATCCCAGTACAAAATTGAGAAACAGAATTCAAATACTTCAACTTCAAATTGGTGATTCTTCACGTCTTTTGAGACAGGCACTCTTAAGGGAATTGAGTAAAAGCAAATCTAATTGCTTTCCAGAAAAAAAAATGCACATACCCTTGGCATTTTGAATACAATTTCAAGGATGTATGATACACACATCTGCTTCTGAAGCCTGTTCATAGAATCTCCTGCGCTTAACACCATCTGACTTACATACCCTGATTATTCTCTTTCTTTCATTTTCTCACTTATTTTTTAAATTTATTTTAGCTTTTTTTATCTTATATGAAATTTTATAGGCTACCTTACTGAATAAATAAAATAAATACTTTCATTAGACTCCTCCTGATTTTTCTGCCCAGATTTGTAAGACAGTGACTTGATCCCAGGAGAATATTGATTTCCATCTTTTGCCACCCCTTCTCAACTCCCACTCTGCCCTCAGTTGAAGCTATGGGAATAGCTTTTTCTGCCTTGGAGGACAATGCTTAGTAGAGTTAGAGAAATAGCTAGGGTTATGATTTTTTTTCCCTTTCCTGCTGTAAACTAAGTTTGGTCTTCGCCTCAGTTCACTAAACTAGCCCCCTTCCTGCTTTGCGTTATTAGCCTAACTCCACGAGAGTTCAACTCCTACGGTTCCCGCCGGGGCAACGATGCCATCATGGCCCGGGGCACATTTGCCAACATTCGCTTATTAAACAAATTTTTGAACAAGCAGGCACCACAGACTATCCATCTGCCTTCTGGAGAAATTGTGAGTATTGTCTCTTCTAGGTGGTTGGACATTTACATGGTACTTTCATTTTGGTTTTAATTTTCTTTACAGCCTTATCCTGCCTCTGGATTTGAATTTCAGTTCAAGCTCACGGACCCCTTGTGAAGAACCCCTGCTATAGTCCCTCTTGCCAGCTGTCCATACGTTTTGAGTTTATCACTGATGGCAATGACCTTTAAACTGTAAAACCTCCCCTCTTCCTGCTTTGCAATTTGTATCATGGATTAACTAATCCTGGTCTACTGGAAGTTGAGCCTAAAAAGCCTCTGAATGAAATATCATTAGTTCAGAGTATTTGGGAGAGGTGGGGGCAGTGCAGATTCCAGGCTAGTAGAGGATACTTATCATGAAATGCTATTGTATGACTCTTGGCAATTAATTTAATTCACTCTGTCCAATAGATAAGAGGTTATGTAGAGGCCCTCAGAGGTCTGCCTGGGTCCTAATTGGACTAATTTAGAGTGGGTAGATTCCAGCTGGACTCTTTATCTACAGCTAGGAGGGCTGTGAGAGGTGTAGAAAGCCTGTACTTGGAGTCAGACAGACCTGAGTTCCAGTCCCAGCTCCACCCCAGACCAGCTATGGAGCTCTTGGCGAGTTCTTTCCTTCCCCGGGCCTCATTTTTTTTACCTGTTAATACCTGCCCGATAAGGCTCTGAGGCTTTAAATGAAGGGGAATGACATGTCAAACACCTAGCACAGTGTCTGGTACACGTAGTACGTCCTCAGCATCACTTCCCTTCCTAGTGAATGCTGTGAAATAACACAAAAATTCCCCCAACTGAAAGATCTGAGACTCCAGATGGAAAAGGCCCACTAAATGCCCAGCAAATGAATGAAAAAGACCCACTCCAAGTCAAATCAGTGTGACATTAAGAACAACAGGGATAAGGAGAAACTTCCATGGGGCGGTGGGGGGAGGAAATAAAAAACATACATGCAAAAACTGGAGAGATCAGAAGTGCACCAGACTTCTGACAGCATCACTGGAAACTTAGACTGAGGAAAATGATTTGCACCCTAAAATTCTATGCCCATCATACTACCAGTCAAATGAAAGTAAAGTAATGACACATTCAGATATTCAAATTCTTAAAAAATAGTTCTGTCACTCTCTCAGGAAGCTACCTGGTGAATGTGTTCCACCAAAATGAGGGAGTAGATCAAAAAAGGGGGAAGGCGTGGGAGCCAGGAAACAGAAATGAAGGGAATGCCCAGGACATAGGTGAAGGAAGACTCCCTGGTAACAGCAGTACACCAAGTCTAGAGAGCAGTCAGTCTAAATTGGAAAAGGACTAGGAAAAAGATTTCAAAATGATGGATCACCTGATATGTTTGAATGTCTTTAGAGAAGATGTGTACTTTTGGCAGAGTGCGGATTAAATAATGGGTAGACATGTTGAAACAGGTGAGCATACAAAAAAATTATAATTACTAATTCCAGGGAAAATAGTTTAAAATTGCCAAGAAAGGAAATCATAGTACATTGCATGGCTCAACTGTAAAGAGTATTTACATAACCATAACATATGCACCAAATATTGATGTACCTAAAAGCTTGACGTAACTACCTGGGGAGAGGGGAGAGGTCTGGAAGAGGAGTGTGATTAAGGGGACTAAACCCTCCATCAGAGTAGAAAATTGATAGATAATGAAAATGAAGAACTCAAAAACTAACCATATAAGCATGATGCTTGGAAATATAGAGACAAAATTACAGAAGAAACGGTTGACTTTTATGTCATCTTCTTTAGAAGAGAGAGAGAATGCAGAGCTGTTGCTTTATGAGCTGTTTAGTACTGTCCACGTGGCTCGTGGAATAGAATAGAAAAGAGACCAGAATGCTAGACCTTCTTGGTTCCTCTGATCTTAGGTAACATAACCTGCTTTGCCATAGGATTGTCAGCTTTGCAGTAGATTTGAAAGCACTTTTTTAAAACACTCACTCCCACATTCTTAATACTCAAAGGTAGTAATAAATATATTAGTTAGGTTGTTTCTTTCTGGTCTTTGAAAGGATCCAGACTATTGGTTGGGCAGAAAAAGGCTTTTACTGCTTCTATAACAATTTCTGTATTCATAAGTTCTGTCCAGCTGAGAACATACAGAATCCTACTCATACTTAAGTAGTGCCACATGGCGTTAACCACAGGCTCCATCGGTCTACCAAATAGGAGTCTGTGGATGCCTCCTTGAGAGTTGAATAAATACCTTTCTAGAGTTCCTTTCCAATGAAACACTGTCGTTTGAGGGATTTTTGTTTTCTGACTCACATAGCCAAGAAAAATAAGTGTTTCATTACTCAGTCACCAGTGGTGACATCATATGTCTTTGTGAAGTCTCAGCTGAACAGAATATTCAGTGTCCCTGTCAGAAACAAACGAATCTGAGTAAGAGGATTCTCATATGTTAAAATATTAAAATTTTGGATATTAGTTAATCCTTTCCTGGCCTTTATTGATTTGCGCTTCCACCTGTGTTTCTGTAGTCTCTACTCTTGACCTCTCTGTAGAAGGATGACTAATAAAAGAAAAGTTTTCATTTTATATAGTTTCAGAATATGTCTTACCTTTTTAAGTTTTAAAATAATTTGGTCCATGGGGAAGAATAAATTCAAATGTTTCCTTTTTCTCCTAATGTCCTAGAATTTGAATGTTTGTATAATACCAAGACAGCAATTCAGTGTTTCAGTCAAGATAATAAAATTCAATTATCATGGTAATTGTAGATTTGTAGACCAGATAACTGGTTGGTTGGGTTTTGTAGACCAGATAACTGGTTGGTTGGGTTTTCCTTTGGCCTGATGTTGACTTGGCTGTCTGCATACCCTTTTCACCATCTCTTGCTGTGCCTTTGCTGCACCTATAATACCTTCCTTTTCTCTTCCTCAGCTTGATGTGTTTGATGCCGCTGAGCGGTACCAGCAGGCAGGCCTTCCCCTGATCGTTCTGGCTGGTAGAGAGTATGGCTCAGGCAGCTCCCGCGACTGGGCAGCCAAGGGTCCTTTCCTGCTGGTGAGTATGAACTGGAGACATCCTAACAGGCAGCATTCCCTCTGATTAAGAAGGGAAGTTGGGAGGGTTCCCAGGAACAGATTCTGCTGCTTTGCTTTCCTAGAAAATGTCTTGAAAAAGAAAGCTCAAGAAAGCATGTGAAGTTTATTCATCTACTTCTTGATGGATCTGAACTTATTTCATTTGGTGAAGGGTAATCTAGAGTCAAAATGGTTCCCTTCTATCAGACATTCTTGTCCTAAGAACTATGGATTTTGGGGGTCTATAATGGGACTTTGTGAGAGGGGTGATCTGGAACATCCAGAAATTATATCCAGGAGTGTGTATGTAAATCTTTTTTTTATGGGGAGAAGACACATAGTTTTCATAACATTCCCAGAGGTTGAGGACCCCAAGGCCTTTGTCCCAGGTGAACTATAAGGACTACTGCTACTATATGTCTGACAGTTCAGAGAGGGGAAAAAATAAGGGGAGCCTGGCCTTCTTCAGAAGTTACTTTGGTAGCATTGGGTTCCAGGTCTCTGGATAAACTAGGAAAATGCAGTTTTTAAGATTGCTTTTCACTGCCTGTGAAAATCTGCTTATAGACTCTCAGCACTGAGAAAGAGAAGCTCTCTCTGTAAGTGGACAGGCAGCACTTTAGAATCTACAGCCATTTCAGGGTTCAACCTCCTTGAGGTGTCCCCATGGGAGAGTCCATGTAGGGAACAGCATTTGCTTGCACTGAAAGCAGAGAAGAATCCTGCTGCCTAGCTTTATCATCAGGGTGGGGTAAAAATGGTTTAAATCATTTATGATTAAGCAAATAAGTGTACTCAGAAAGGGGACTGGGGCTTGACAGAAATGAGGCCCAGGCAGCAAGCGGGGAGATGGGTAACTGGGGGAATTGAAAGATGTCCCCCACAAAAGGCATGTTCACCCCAAACCTTGGTCCTGATGACGAGAACCCATTTGTAAATAGGCCTTTTGAAAATGTTACTAGTTAAGTTATGCCTAAGTTGAAAGAGGATGGGAATTAATCCAATATGGCTGAAGTCCTTATAAGCAAAGGAAATTTGACATGGAGATAGAAGCCACAGGGAGCAGCCAGAAGCTGGAAGTCAACTGGAAACAAAAAAAAAGATGATGCCACCATGTGCATTGCCATGACAGAAAAGCCAACAACCAAGGATCACCAGCAGCCAGCCCCAGAACACCAGTGTTCAGGGAGATCACAAAGAAAAATCCTTGTTGATACCTTGATTTTGGATTTTTCCTAGCCTTAAAACCATGAGCCAGTAAATTCCCTTTGTTTAAGCCAACCCATTGTTTGGTATTTGTGGAAACTAAAACAGAGGATAAGAAGAGAATTAGCACCAAAGGTCACTCTAGAGTCTGCACCTCTATACAGACCTGCTCTGACTCTGTATATACTTCCTGTTCTGTAGCTGCCCCTGTTCTGTAGCTGCCCAGCCTGAGCCACTCAATGGTCCTGGATTGTACCTACAGCAGAGGCATATAAGCAACTGTGGTCTACAACATCTGCAGCACAGCAGAGCCATTGAAACAGAGCTAGGAACGTGAATATATGTTTAGAAAGTTTCCCACCCCATACAAAATATCTACTGTCCTAAAGGATCTGCCCTTCTTTTATAGCGGTGGTTCTCAAATTTGGAAACCCCTGTACCTGTGCCTGCATCTCATCCCCAGAGATTCTGATATCAAGACACCTTAAAGTCCAAATCAAGGCATCATCAAGGCAATGTTTTCTCCCCAAAGACAGGTGCTTTGGGACTGGCTGCCAGTGAAACTTGGTTCTTCTGTCACATGGCAAGCACATGGCAGCATTTCCTGGTCTCTTCCATCTCTTTCGGTTCCATTTCAGCTTCTTCCTGGGGCTTTCTCTCTCTGTGTCTGAATTTCCTTCCACTTACAAGAACTCTGGTAATAGGATTAGGGCCCATCCTGAATGAGGTGGGTCACACCTTAACTAAAGTAGCCCCATCAAAAGGTCCTAATCACAAATGGGTTTACACCAACAGGAATGGATTAAATTTAAGAACTTGTTTTTCTGGGGTTCATTGAGCTTCAAACCACTACACTTATTATTTTATTACAATTTATTATTTGAGAATGGGGATATCCAGTTGATCGAGTTTTCCTGGTTATTGATCAGTGCTGTATATTGAAACTTATAGATTACCAGTAAAATGTTTTATAGGAAGTTTAATATCAATTTAATCCTTGTAACAAGTAATGTAAAAGCAGTGCACTGTAGGTAAACAGTTACTTTCTCTATACCATATTTGGAAAGTTGCTTTTCTTTTAATTAGATCCTCTGTGTCTGATGGAACTATGATCGCAAAATTCAAAGGAAAAGAATACTTTTCTTTACGTTGTTTTGTGGGGTAGCTTCCAGATACAATGGAAGTTTGCTAAGAAATACTTATCCAAAATGGCTAAGTACATAGACTGTATGGGTTCAAATACCAGCTCTACCACTACCATGCTCCAGGTAAGGGAAGGGATATAGGGGGACCAATGACAGCATCTTCCTCCCAGGGATGGTGGAGGATGGAAGAAGATAATTCGTGTAAGTGCTTCCATGGTGTGTGTACACCTTGTAGGCAGTCAGTAAAGACCAACTGTTGTATTATTTACAACATGTTATATTTATGTTACTACAGAATAACATCATTTATATAAAATATTAATTAGTCCTAAGAATAATTTAGGTATGAGAACAATTTTAACTTAAAAAGCCTTTTGTGTTTGTGTGTGTCTAAAGAGAAACATGGAACTGTGTCCAAACTACTCTTTTGGTTCATCAGGGAATCAAAGCTGTCTTGGCCGAGAGTTATGAACGCATTCACCGAAGTAACCTGGTTGGAATGGGGGTGATCCCCCTCGAATATCTCCCTGGAGAGAACGCAGATACCCTGGGACTCACGGGACAGGAGCGATACACTATCATCATCCCAGAAAACCTCAAACCACGAATGAACGTTCAGGTCAAGGTAGGCAGGAGCCTCTTCTTGGCCAGGCCTAGCTAAAATGGACCCTGTTTGTGATCAATCCTGATAGAAGGAGTCAGTGGAATCTGGAAGGAAAATAAATTGCTTAGTAGGACTGCATTAGACTTAGAAGTTCTGCTAGCACCTTCTCTACCTCCATTTATAATATAAGTCATGAGGAAGATACTTTTTGTTTTATTATTTATTTTTCTCTTTATTCATAGAGTTACCACCGTCAGTTTCATTCTTATCTCCCAACCCCATCCCTCCCCCACTCTCTATTCCTCCCAATCTCACTCTGCCCAGAGAAAAATATGAGCAACAGGCATGCTCACACCATCCCTGAGCCTCACCCCAAGCTTTGATGAGCCCCCAGGTGGAAATGGCAGGTCTCTAGGTAAGGAGAGGGTGAAGTGCCCAACCTGAGGGTCTCAGGGGTGGGTTAGCCACCAAGTAGGGGCAGCTGCAAGCTCTGTATCCCAGGGTGAGCAGCTGGGCCAGCTGCACAAGGAACGGCCTTAAAGAAACCTGCTGACCCAAGACATCTCCATCCATAGGGAGCCCCAGAGGGGAGCTAGGAAATAACCCAAATGCCACTCCTAGCTGCCCTGAGAAGTTCTTTCCAGTTCTCAGGTACCTCTCACCTCCATCGTTTATACTCTGCAATGCTTCTCAAACTATAATGTGCTTCTGAATCTCCTTAAAATGCAGATTCTGATTCAGTGGGTCTGTGCTGGGGCCAGAGACTACACCCCACACGCTGCTGGTGTGCGGACCGCGCTCGGGCGGCAAAGCTGTGTGGCATCCTGGACAGGATCTCCTCCCGATAGCTGTCTTGCCTCCTCTCTTGGTGACTCTTCTCTGCTTCTTTGTCATCACAGCTGGATACTGGGAAGACCTTCCAGGCTGTCATGAGATTTGACACCGACGTGGAGCTCACTTATTTCCACAACGGGGGCATCCTCAACTACATGATCCGCAGAATGGCCAAGTAGGCCCTCCTCTCGGGAGACCCGCGCTTTGTGCTGCACTGGAGGAAGCATCACGCCGCCAGCCAGCTGGGCCTCCACTGGAGGGTGTTGACTTGCCAGCAGAGCAAGTGAGCAGTGGGGTTTTGTGGCCCTTCCTACAGGCACAAAATCAGCAGTTTCTACATTCTCTATTTTTTTAATCTTTTTATCTTTTCTAGAATTTGGAGGATAGAATGGTGAGAATGTCAGTAGTGCCAGAAAGAGAGAACCAAGCTCATCTTTAAAATTACTCATCACAGGATGTTGATTTTCACTCTTGGCCTGTCTGTGTTCCTTCAAACACAAACAAGTCTTCTCGGAAGGCATCTCCTGCACTTTTTAATGTACTCCCTGCTTTTCTCTGCCCAGTGGACCCTTTCCATTGGGGGTTATTTTCCTTTGTATATTATACCAGTGTTAACTGACATAAGAACTTTTTCACACCTCATCATCGTAGTGATTGTGATTCTCCATTCTTCCCCCTTTTCCTTCAAAGGGAATGATCTGAACACCACATGGACAGGTCTAAAGTTGAAATTATTTGATTTTGTACCTTTTGATAGATGAACATAAAAAGAAATGTGAAGTTTTCTCTTCCTGTCTTACATTTGTCAAGAGGAAACCTTTGGAGATGATTTGGGAAGGAGACACAGCATTTCTAATTTGAGTAAAATTAAATCTATTTTCAAGGAAAACTTGTTGACTTTGGAGTTCCATTTTGCT
Organism: Cabassous unicinctus; assembly: GCA_029593785.1. Classification (NCBI taxonomy): domain Eukaryota; kingdom Metazoa; phylum Chordata; class Mammalia; order Cingulata; family Chlamyphoridae; genus Cabassous; species Cabassous unicinctus. Next base: position 3,044 of record JAQZBX010086493.1, on the reverse strand, counting down.
GTGTGTGTGGCTATTGGTTTGAGGGTGATTCTCAGAACGCAGCAGCCTGAAGCCTGAATGACCTTCAGATTTTCCCAGTTTTACTACTCCGTCAGTACGAGGCAGGTAAAATAGAAGTGTTGAGGAACCATTATGTACTCTGTCTTGTTTGGGGAGCAGACAGGAAAGAAGAATGGCCAGGTAGCAATAGCAATAATGTAAGTATGGTGAGCAGATCAGCGTTCTTAACATTTTCACATCCTGAAGTTTATCTGTTCATTTTCATTACTGAAGTTGCTTCAGGGCACCTTATAGCTTACAATTTAATCTCCTTGTAATGAATGTCTAATCTCAACTCTAGCATTTGGGGAATGTGGCCTGGTCATCAGAACACCTGGGGTCTAATCCTGTCTCCATGTCTTGCCAGATGAGGATCAGAACAGGTTATTTGGTGACCCTGCCTTTGAGCATCTAACTTGAATTTATAGATGAAAATTGCAAACAGAACCCAGTTGTACAGGAAGAGCCTGTGACTCTCAAGTTATGGTCAGTTCTGGCATAAAAACACTAAAAAAGCCTGAGAAAACAGACCTCACTCCCTTAGCTCTCCCCTCCTGAGCTGGGGAGCTGCCTAGCACCCCACATTCAATGGTTATAGAGAAACAGATTCTTGTGGCTGTCACCTCTGGAATGGAGTTTCTGGACTCCGCCTCCTCTACCCTCAAACAGGCACACATACACCCAGCTTCTCTCCATTTTATTAATAAAGTATCTTGCCAGTGTCACTCCTTGCCTACAACAAGGCTGAACAAACTAACTCCTTTTACCTGGTTCCCCAAGAAGGCACTGGTTCTTATTCTTACACTCCAAATTGAGACTACACTGCTCTTGCTGGTCCATCCTTCCTCTAAATGGGACTCTATCTCCTTTGTTCTTATAGTTTTCTAAATCCATTACTGCCTGGATCCCTCCTAGGGAAATGAAGCATTTCTTGGTGTCCATAATGAGTTAACCGACAAGATTATTTAATGCTACAGTAAATAAGTACCTGCACCCTTGGCTATGGGGCAGCCTTCACGTAGGAGTACATAAACGCCGCATCTTTGTGGTGCATGGAGAATAGTCTACGGGAAGGGTACGTTAGTTATGACTGTTAGTTAGGGTGTTAGAAGCACAACTCAAAGTGGCTTAAGCAGAAGGGGGGAAAAGCGGATCTAACTGGCTCATAGAACTTGAAGAACAGAGGTGGCCATGGCCACAGGCTTGACTGGATCTACAGACTCAAACTGGGCTCCCTCCCTGTCTTTTCCACTCTCATCTTTTTGGCCTCATTCTGGGCCCCTCCATGTGCCAGGGGATGGCTATGACCACCAGCAACTCTGGGGTAACAGTTGAAAATTTGTAATCTTAGAGATTTGTCTCCCAGAATTCCCTTGGGTAAAAATATTGGGAGTTTCCTGGTCACCTAAATGAATAATAACCAGAGTTCCACCAGCTGCCGTCTTAGGAAATTGTTAGATGTCATAACCTCAAATGGAATTTAATACCCAAGTATCTCTTATTCATCCAGACAGCTTAACTATTATGAAGAGAGATTTTATTAACATTTAAAAAATTTGTACTCCTAAGAACTGAGGTCTACATATTAAATAAAGATTTGTTGCGTAAAATTGCTAGTTTTATTATACAGTATAATGAAACCATTACTGACCTGATCCTGAAGTTAATACTCCAGTTTGGTTCTCATTGTCTAGTCAGCATTCAGGCTGGATACCTGCTACTGCACTTCTATAGCATGTGGGTAATGTCCTGTGAAAGAAAGATTCCAGGGTCATATGGGTTAAATGTTACTACCTCAGAACTTCAGCAATGCTGATGTGTGCTATAAATCCCTCACTGAAGGAAGGGTTGGGTAGCATATGGTACACAGTGCTTCCCAAACCTTCCCGGCCACAGAAAACTTTCCTCGGAGCATCTCAGCACATGAGGACCACTGACCTGATGGCTTGTTTAGCTGGTTTTTCAAATTCCTGATTTATGGATGGGAATCAGAGTTTAGTGGCCTCATTGTACTATCAGGCATTTAATTGAAGGCAAATTTTCATTTCAGAGTGAAAACACAATGTCCGCACTGACAGGGACCACAGAGGTAACAAGGTCCTGTGGTTGTATAACAGGGATTGTATCTGAAACACTGGAGGAACTTCAAAACATAAACAAAGGTATATACCAACTAAGATATTTTAACAGGGCTGGACACGTACTCACACACACAAAATCCTCAGATGGTTCTGACACTTGGCCTTTAATCTAGAAGTCCAATGACCAGATTTGGGCATCTGTTAAGAGTTTGCACTTCTTAAAACACTACCTACCTGCTTCTTTCACTTAGTGAATATTAACCAAACACCTACTTTGTTCCAGGCTCTGTGCCCAGCAATGGCTTGGCCCCATGCAAAAGTTAAGCAAGGAAATTGTAAGTTATTCTCCCCTCCCCACCCACCCGCCAATGGCTCACTCATCTGCTTGCTGTGTCTGCTTGTCTTCTTTAGGAGGCACCAGGAACCAAACCCAGGACCTCCCCTGTAGGAGGCAGGTGCCCAACTGCTTGAGCCACATCCATTCCCTAAGTTTTTCTTGTTCTAGCTTTAGTCTGCCTTTCTCTTTGGGCTGAAGCAAAGAGGACTGTTTGCCTTCATCCAAACTGAACCATTTAGGTGCTTAAAAGAACGTTTCTCAAATAGAGTACCAGTAAATATGTTACACATTCTGCTGGAATTCTTAAATAACATTTTTAAAAACCACATATAAAGAGAGATACTGGGGGGCGGATGTGGCTCAAATGGTTGGGCGTCCGTCTGCCATATGGAGGGACCTGGGTTCGATCCCCGGGACCTCCCGGTAAAATAAAAAATATGTATATATAGAAGGCGCATGGGCTGCCAGGCTGTGTGTGCCAGTGAGCCGCCAGGCCCCGGGAGCCGCCATGCAGCAAGATGACGTAAAAGGAGAGAGACAAGACGCGATGCTCCGAAAGCTCCGAAAACCAGGAGCCGAGGTGGCGC
>JAQZBX010086492.1:0-12989 GCA_029593785.1 Cabassous unicinctus | reverse complement strand
ATCAACACTATCCCCACTTCTTTTTATGTAAATCCCATGAAAGTCCTAAACTCTTTAGACTTCAAGAGACAGACCTGTCTCCATACACAGCACCATTAAATAAACTCTTTCTCTTTTTGAAAAACCCAGTGTCACTGAATTGGCCTCTCATTCTCATCATACTATGAGCCTACTTTTCCAGCAACAATGTAACTTGAGAAATTTTGAATGAATTGCTTTTCCCTGTCACACTTACTGAATTAAATATTTAATAAAAGTATCCTTCTTCCAAGTCTTATTTTAAATTCACACATCATCTGAGAAATAAGTGGACTGCAATGTTGAAATTGTCTCCAGGTCAGGAAGAGAGTTTTTTCATCACTTCCCCTTCCTAAGCCTAGGTCATCTGAGGTAGCCAGGGAGCATCTTGGTTAAGTATTCCTCAACACTCACTCTAGACTTGAGAAAAAGTTGTTAAGTTCAAGGAAGGAATGCTGAACAGGACGTGAAGGATGCACAGAAAGAGGGAGAAAGGGCATCTTTAGTTCGGCATGGCATTACTGTGTTCTTAAAGATTTCTAATGCCAAAAGAATTTCTATTCACTTGACTCTTATGGAGGAAATATATATAGTGGATTAGTGTTAGGTCATTCATGTCACACTGCCAGACCCCATTTCATTTGTGATTGCAATAATCTCTAAGAAGGTAATGACTTAGCCAGGGCAGAATGGTTATCTAGGCCTTTTCCACTAATTTGGATCCGTTTTTGCACCTTCTCACTATGCAACACAAGTACACAGTTGACTTCAAAAAAGTATCCTAGTTCCAAATCCACACCCTCCACACACCTCATTATTACACTCAAATAAGCTGTAAATCAAGTTCATAAAACTGAAAAAATCAAAGTGTGCCCTGTGGAATGATGTGCAATGGGATGAAGGAGACTTGAGTGCTGGCCATTTTCTTTAAACAGCTTTAACATGTTCTTTAATAATAAATGATAATCTTTAATAATAATAATATATGTTTAACATTTTCTTTAAACAGCTTTGAAATGGGGCTAAAATTATCAATAAATTTTTAAAATGTCTATTTAAAATTTAAAAAAAATGAAATGAGGGAACCTACAAATTAATTTGGTTCATATTTTTGTTATTTTTAAAGAACTTCCAAAGAAAGTTCAGAGGATTGCAGTCCATATGCCATTTTCTGAAAATTCTTATTAATAGATGCCAATCTGGAGTTTCAGAATGTGGGAAAGGTTAAGCACCTCCCAGAAAATTCTTGGAAATGGAGACTCAAAAATTGAAGTCTCCACATATGCCTATAATGTATTAACACAGATAAAGAATTCTACAGTTTTGGCAATTAGAGAAAGGAAGTAAAATCTATGGAAAGTGGAACAACCCCTAAGCAGTTGTAGGTTTACAGAAAATCATGCAGAAAGAACAGAGTTCCTACAAATGTCCCGCCTACAAGCAGTTTTCTCTGCTATTAACATTTTGTATTACTGTGGTTCCTTTGTTACAATTGATGAAAAATATTATTTTAATTATATTATGATCTATAGTTCATAGTTGCAATTAGGGTTCATTCTTTAATGATATATGGTTTTTTAAAATATCTTCTTTTAATATATATACTAACTAAAATTTCCCATTTTAAATACTATCAACTATGCAATACATTGGTGTTATTAAATTCATAATGTTGTAATACTATCATCACCTTCCATTACAGAAATGCTCCATCACCCCAAACAGAAACTCTATACCAAGTATTAACTAATTTCTCATTCCATAAGCCACTCTGGAAACTGGTAAATTGTATTTTAATTTCTGACTTTATGAGTTTTCATATTCTAATTATTTCATAATGGGAAGTTTACACAGTATTTGTACTGTTGTATCGGTTTATTTCACTAAACATGATGTCTTCAATATACATCCATTCAGCAGCATGTATCAATGTTTCATCCATTTATATTCCATTTTATATATAAGCCCACATTGTTTATCCATTCTAGAGTTAATGGATACATGGACTCCTCCCAATTTTTGACAATTGTGAAAAATGGCACTATTAATATTGGTGTGCAAATAACATTTTCTGTGCATTCCATGATTATGTGTATAAACCTATAAGTGGGATTGTGAGATCACATGGTAATTTTATACTTAACTTCTGTGAAAATGCCAATATTTTCCACAATAGTTACATAATTTTACATTCCCACAATCAATAAATAAATAATAAGAAAATTTAATATATTAAATTACTGTGTTAATTATTAGATGTTTTATTGAAATTAAACTCAAAATTAAAATATGCCAATTATATATATTTACTAATGAAACCTGAATAAAAATCTCAAAAGATTTAATTCTGTACAGATTAAAAGTTTGCCCTAAAATTCATGTGAGACCCAAACAGCATAAACAATTCTTAGAAAATCTTTAGAATAATTTCTATAACAGACATTAAGTCTTGCTACAAAATATCAGTAAGTAAACATTATGGCATAGAGAAAAATAAACAAGTAAAAAATGCAACAGGATAGAGACCTCATAGGAATAATAAAAAGGGACAGATACAGTATGATACTGCAGTGGGAATATATGTATATTTCAGTAAATATTACCAGAACATGGTATAAATGCTGTGAAAAAAATTAAATTATATTCCTATGCCAAAACATATGCAAAATGAAAACCAAGTGTGTTAAATAATAAAATGTGATAAACAACTGTTTTATTTTCCTATATTGATCAAGCAAACACCATGATATGGGTCAGGTTAAGCAATGGGAATTTATTTGCTCACTGTTTTAAGGTTAGAGAAATGCCCAGATCAACACATCTTCAAAGTGATGCTTTCTCCCTTATTTCTGTGGCATTCTAGGACTGGATCCTGGTGATCCTTGGTCCTTTGCTTGTACATGGCTTGGCACAGGTCACTGTTTCCTGATCTCTCCCTTCTCTTCCAGGTACCACTGATGTTCAGCTTCTAGGTACTCATTCTGTGGCTTCCCATTTCTGTAAATATTTCATTCTGTTTATAAAGGACTCCAGCAATAGGATTAAGATTCATTCTCATTAAGGGAGCCACACATTAACCCCATCAAAAGGTCCTACTTAAAATGGCTTTCCACCCACAGAAACGGATTAGGTGTTTTGTTTTTTTTTCAATCAGTAGAGTTTAATAGCACTATTAGTAGCCATTTATTACTGCCTGTTTGTTTCCAAATGCAGTGCAATGTTCCTTTTTTAAAAAAATAATTTTATTTTTAAAAAGATACTTAAATTACATAAATATTACATAAAATATATAGGGATTCCCATATGCCCCACTCCACACATCCCACACGCTCCCACATGAATATCCTTCATTAGTGTGGCACATTCATTGCAAATGATGAATGCATCCTGGGGCTTTGCCACTGAGAATGGACCATAGTTCACATTGTAGTCTATACTCTCTTCCACACAGTTCTGCATGTTATGTGATTATATAAAATAGCCTATACCTGTTGATGCAATGTCATTCAGGATGGTTCCCAAGTCCACAAAAAGCCCCTGTACTACAACTGTTTCTCCCTGTCCCTCCACCCAGAGCCTCCAAGGCCACTCCCTCCACATCAATGTTGTAATTTCTTCCAATGTTAGAATCACAATATGTCTATAGTAGAATACCATTAAGTCCAATCTAGTCCATAGTTAATTCTCCAATCCTGAGGATTCTTGGATGGTGATGTCCACTCCACCTCTAATTGAGAGGGGGTTTTGATCCCATACAGCCTTTGGATGGTACTCCATCACTTGCAGTTGTTGGCCCTCTTGTTTCCTTGGTATGGTGTTTGTCAATCCTTACTTCCTTGTTAGTTGTCTTGAGTGAGTCCAATGAACTGGAGAGTAGTTGCAAATAGGGGGTTCCTGAGAGCTCTGGAGACACCCAGTTCCTACGGTCAGGGCACATATCTCTGGAGTTGGATTAAGTTTTAGAATATGTTTTTTTTGGAGGGTACATTCAGCTCCAAACTACCACAAGAACATTAGAAGTTTTTGGAAGATATATTCAAAGTCTAATTTAGGAAAGAATTTTGTGAATTGAATGGCGGAGGAGAAGGAAGATAGAGGAGAAAATACAGACAATGAAAATAATCACAATGGAAATATATTTGTGAATTTGCATTGAAATGAATTTCTTTCTTTAAAGCCAGCAAAGTAGCATGGAAATGCACATAATTTTTTCATTGTGTCTTTCATCACTGTGAGTTCTATTATCTTTTATATAGAGTGACAATTTCTTCCATATGTTCCAGTGTCTTATTTTTTGCTTTACCTTCAAAGAAGATTTAGGTTACAGAAAAGTCAAATAGAAAATATAGTGGATTCCCATATATCCAACCTCTCTCCTTCTCCCATTCTCCCTTATTGATAACACTTTGCATATGTGTGATACATTTGTTATAATTGGTGTACAAATATTGAAGCATTGCTGCTAATCATGTCAATGGTGTATAATATAGTTAACATTATGCACCACACACTTTTATAAGTTTTGACAAAATTTAAATCTGCCTGTATCCATCATTGCAAGATCATGTGGAACAATTACAATGCCCTAAAAATGCCCTATGTTCTGTCTATTCTATTCTTCCCTGCCCCTCCCTTCAGAACCTATGGTAACCACTAAGTTTAAAGTTTTGAAGAATAAGGTTCATAGTTACATTCAATAATATTGGACTTTACATATTGATCTGTTTTCTTTCATTAGGCACTGCCTATGTCCTCGAAAGATTCTTGGTCCTCTAACTGAGAACACAGCAGGATTCCCAGAATGGGAGTTTAATATTTCATGTTTATTGTGTGGGTCTCCACACACTGAGATAACATTATGACAAGATGAAGAGTTTCATAGTCCACAGAAACATGCCTCAGTTGTGCCCTATCCTGCATATCCCCACCCCTGAAGCCCTGCACCAGTAACCCTTCAATGCTCATGTTTGACTGAAGGAAGGGTTCTTTGAAGAAGAGTAATATCATGTGGGATGCTTTTCTTAGATACTATTTGCAGGTGAGAAGGTGAACTAGAGACACAAAAAGGGAACTCTGGTAAGCAATGCAACAAAAAGATGGAATTGATTATTATCAGAATCAAATCAAAACTTTTATGGTTTGTGGGTCAAAGGAGGAAGGAAAGGGCTCACACAGATGTCTTATATTACAACTGAAATGACACAGATGTCTTATATTGCGATTGAAATGACAGTATAATGAGGTATAATGTGCCTCCTTAGATTAATTAGTCTCAGAAAAAACTCAGTCATTGATTAACTGTTATAGGGAGAGCTTCTTTGTCAGCTATCCAAATAATGAGAGATATCTGCAGTCTCCCTAGTCAGCTGGTAATAAAGAGCACCAGAAATATTGGTGGATTGTGCAAACAAGTGGACTGATGCAGAGGCTTTTACTGAGCATGTCTGTGATGAACACTCACTAATAAGGAAAATGACAAAATAATCACTGGATGTGTCCAAGTAGATCTGAAAAGATATTTTACTGAAATAGTATAATTGTGAATCAATAATTGAAGTGTTTATGCATATTGATTTTATATTAAATCATTTAATAAACTTAGAATACCTGATCCTATGAATGTGGAAATCAACATTTTAGAAAAATTTTAGAAGTAAAATGAAAACAGAAGTACATTTATTTATTCCTTTCTAAATACTGTCTTTTGTCCAATTCTGCTAAGCTGCATTCCTGATGAAGAGCCATATATAGATACCAATATATGAGAACCTTCTCTGTCTAGATTTTAGCATAGTGTATTGTTGGGGACCTTCACGGTAGCACTCATTATGTACCTTGTCAGCAGCACCGGTGACATATAACATGGCCGTCAGGGTTGAAACAAAGAACAGCTTTAGCTATAGTTAGCCTTCTTCTAGGAAGTTAGAGAGTTTTTTGTTATTTATCCTAACAACAGCAGCCACCAATCAGGGATTCCTGTCACCTACCCTAGTAACAACATTAGCCAATTCTAGACCGTCACCTACCTCAGATTTACCAATCCTCACTTTTCTCTCTCAGATTATATATATCTTGTCTCTTTAATAAACTTTTGCAGCTTGATCAGAATCCTGTCTTGAAGACAGGAAAAATATTAAACTCCCATTCTGGGGAGTCATGCCATGTTCTCAGTTAGAAGGCCAAGAATCTCTTGAGGATATGGGTTGTGCCTAATGAAAGAAAGCAGACCAATATGTCAAGTCCAATATTAATGTTTGTAACTATGAACCTTATTCTTCAAAACTTTAAACTTAGTGGTTACCATAGTTTCTGAAGGGAGGGGGAGGGAAGAATAGAATAGATGGAACTGTTCTGCATGATCTTGCAATGATGAATAGAGGCAGTTTTAAATTTTGCTATTACTTATAAAAGTGTGTGGTGCAGAATGTTAACTATAATGTACACCATTGACCATGATTAGCAGCAATGCTTCAATATTTGTACACCAATTATAGCAAATGTATCACACACATGCAAAATGTTATTAAAAAGATAGAATGGAACAAGGAGAGAGGTTGGGTATATGGGAATCCCCTATATGTTCTATTTGACTTTTCTGTAACCTAAAGCTTCTTTGAAGATAAAGCAAAAAATATGACACTGGAACATATGGAAAAAAGTGTCACTCTGTATAAAAGATAACAGAACTCACAGTGATGAAAGACACAATGCAAAAAATACTATCTGGATTTCCATGCTACTTTGCTGGCTTTAAAGAAATAACTTCATTTTAATGCAAATTCACAAATTTGTTTCCATTGTGATTGTTTCCATTGTCTGTATTTTTTCCACTATCTTCCTTTTCCTCCTCCACTGAATTCACAATATTCTTTCCAAAATTAAGCTTTGAATATATCTTCCAAAATCTTATAATGTTCATATGGTGATTTGGAGCTGAATATACCCATAAAAAAAAATTCTAAAACTTAATCCAACTATGGAGATATGTGCCCTGACCATGGGAACTGGGTGTCTCCAGGACCCTCAGGAACCCCCTATTTGCAACTACTCTCCAGTTCATTGGACTCACTCAGGACAGCTAACAAGGAGGTAAGGATTGACAACCACCATACCAAGGAAACAAGAGAGCCAACAACTGCAAGCAAGGGAGTCCCATCCATAGGCTGTATGGAATCGAAAACCCCTCTCAATTAGAGGTGGAGTGGACATCACGATCCAAGAATCCTCAGGATTGGGGTATGAACCATGGACTAGAGTGAGCTTACTTGTCTTCTACTATTGACATATTGTGATTCTAACATTGAAAGAAATTACAACATTGATGTGGAGGCAGTGGCCATGGACGGTCTGGGTGCAGGGAGAGAGAAAAACAGTTGTAATATAGGGGCTTTTGGGGGACTTAGGAACCATTCTGTATGACATTGCATTGACAGATATAGGCCATTTTATATCATCACATAACATGCAGAACTGTGTGGGAGAGAGTGTAGCTACAAGATGAACTATAGTCCATACTCAGTGGTAAAGCCCCAGGATGCGTTTATCAATTGCAATGAAGTGCCACACTAATGAAGGATGTTCATGTGGGAGCATGTGGGAGGTGTGGGGAGTGGGGCATATGGGAATCCCTATATTCTTTTTGTAATAGTTATGTAATCTAAGTATCTTTTTAAAAATAAAATTATTATTTTAAAAAAGGCACATTTCACTGCATCTGGAAACCAACAGGCAGTAATAAATGGCTACTAATAGTGTTATTAAACTCTACTGATTGAAAAAAAAAGCTTAATCCATTCCTGTGGGTGGGAAGCCATTTTGAGTAAGACCTTTTGATGGGGTTAATGTGTGGCTCCCTTAATGAGAATGAATCTTAGTCCTATTGCTGGAGTCCTTTATAAGCAGAATGACATATTTACAGAAATGGGAAGCCACAGAATGAGTAGCTAGAAGATGAATATCAATGGTACCTGGAATAGAAGGGAGAGATTAGGAAACACTGACCTGTGCCAAACCATGCACAAGCTAAGGACCAAAGATTACCAGAATCCAGTCCTAGAATGACATAGAAATAAGGGAGAAAGCATCACCTTGAAGAAATGTTGATATGGGCATTTTTCTAAACTCAAAACAGTTAGCAAATAAATTCCCATTGTTTAACCTCACCCATCTCATGGTGTTTGCTTGCTCAGTATAGGAAAATAAACTGTTTTTTTATCACATTTTATTATTTAATTCACTTGGTTTTCATTTTGCATATGTTTTGGGGCAGGAATATAATTAAATTTTTTTCCCAGCACTTATACTATGTTCTGGTAATATTTACTTAAATATACATATATTCCCACTGCAGTATCATACTGTATCTGTCTCTTTTTATTATTCCTGTGAGGTCTCTATTCTGTTTACTTGTTTACTTGTTTACTTGTTTATTTTTGCTCTATGCCATAATGCTTACTTACTGATATTTTATAGCATGACTTAATGTCTGTTATACAAATCCTTCAAAAGATTTTCTAAGAACTGTTTATGCTGTTTGGGTCTCACATGAATTTTAGGGCAAACTTTTCAATTTGTACAGAATTAAATCTATTGTGATTTTTATTCAGGTTTCTTTAGTAAATACATATAATTGACATATTTTAATTTTGAGTTTAATTTCCATAAATAACATCTAATAATTAAAAGAGTAATTTAACATATTAAATTTGTATATTATTTATTTATTGTTGTGGGAGAGTAAAATTATGTAACCATAGTGGAAAATATTGGCATTTTCACAGAAATTAAGTATAAAATTACCATGTGATTTCACAATCCCAGTTATAGGTTTACACACATAATCATGGAATGCACAGAAAAAGTTATTTATGCACCAATATTAATAGTGCCATTATTCACAATTGTCAAAAATTGGGAGTAGTCCATGTATCCATTAACTGAAGAATGGATAAACAAAGTGGGCTTATACATAAAATGGAATATAAATGGATGAAGTATTGATACATGCTGCTGAATGGATGTATATTGAAGACATCATGTTTAGTGAAATAAGTCAGATACAACAGTACAAATACTGTATAAACTCCACATTATGAAATAATTAGAATATGAAAACTCATAAAGTCAAAAATTAAAATACAATTTACCAGTGTCCAGAGTGCCTTATGGAATGAGAAATTAGTTAATACTTGAAACAGAGATTCTGTTTGGGGTCATGGAAAATTTCTGTAATGGATGGTGATGATAGCATTACAAAATTGTGAATTTAATAACACCACTGTATTGTATAATTGATAGTATTTAGAAGGGGAAATTTTAGTTAGTATATATATTAAAAGAAGATATTTTAAAAAACCATATATCCTAAAAGAATGAACCCTAAGTTCAACTATGGACTATAGATCATAATATAATTAAAATAATATTTTTCATCAATTGTAACAAAGGAGCCACAGTAATACAAAATGTTAATAGTAGAGAAAACTGCTTGTAGGGGAGATGTTTCTAGGAACTCTGTTGTTTCTGCATGGTTTTCTGTAAACCTAAACTGCTTAACGGTTTTTCCACTTTCCATAGATTTTACTTCTTTTCTCTAATTACCAAAACTGCAGAATTCCTTTACTGTGTTAACACATTATAGGCATATGTGGAGACTTCTATTTTTGAGTCTCCATTTCCATGAATTTCCTGGGAGTTACTTAATCTTTCCCACATTCTGAAACTCTGGATTGGCATCTATTAATAAGAATTTTCAGAAAATGGCATATGGACTGCAATCTTCTGAACTTTCTTTGGAAGTTCTATAAAAATAAAAAAATATGAACCAAATTAATTTGTAGCTTCCCTCATTTCATTTTTTAAAATTTTAAATAGACATTTTAAAAATTTATTGATAATCTTAGCCCCCATTTCAAAAGTGAAGCTGTTTAAAGAAAATGGCAGTGACTTACGTCTCCTTCATCCCATTGCACATCATTCCACAGGGTACACTTTAATTTTTTTCAGTTTTATGAACTTGATTTACAACTTATTTGAATTAAATAATGAGGTGAGTGGAGGGTGTGGATTTGGAACTAGGATACTTTTGTGAAATCAATTGTGTACTTGGGTTGCATAGTGAGAAGGGGCAAAAATTGATCCAAATTAGTGGAAAAGGCCTAGATTTCCATTCTGCCCTGGCCAAGTCCTTTCCTTCTTAGAGATTATTGCAATCTCAAATGAAATGGGGTCTGGCGGTGTGACATGAATGACCTAAGACTACTCCACTATATATATTTTCCCCATAAGAGTCAAGTGAATACAAATTCTTTCAGCATTAGAAATCTTTAAGAACACACTAATGCCATTCTGAAGTAAGGATGCCCTTTCTCCCTTTCTCCCTCTCACTGTGCATCCTTCATGTCCTGTTCAGCATTCCTTCCTTAAACTTAACACATTTGTGTCAAGTCTAGAGTGATTGTTGAGGAATATTTAACCAAGATGCTCCCTGGCTGCCTCAGATGACCTAGGCTTAGGAAGGGGAAGTGATTAAAAAAGCTTTTTATTTCTGACCTGGAGACAATTCAAGCATGCAGTCCATTTATTTCTCAGATGATGTGTGAATTTAAAATAAGACCTCAAAGAAAGATACTTTTATTAAATATTTAATTCAGTAAGTATGACAGGTAAAAGCAATTCATTCAAAATTCTGAAAGCTTTATTGTTGCTGGAAAAGTGGGCTCATATTATGATGAGCATGAGAGGCCAATTTGGTGACACTGGGTTTTTCAAAAGGGAAAGAGTTTATTTCACAGTGCTAAGTATGGAGACAAATCTGTCTCCCCAGTTTAAGAGTTTAGTAGTTTCATGGGATTTACACAAAAGGAGGTGGGAATAGTGTTGATGGCCGATATTGGTGGGTTATATTACAGTAATGTTTAATAGGGAGTGTGTAAGCAACTGCCCCAAAAGCCCTTGAAGACTGACAAAAGCCTACTGGGAGCAAGCATTTGGCTATAGGTTACAACAATTGTAAATTGCTCAGTTATCATAAGATAACAAGTAAATGAATGGAAATAAGCTAATATGACATTTACCTTTTCAGATAAAACTGCTTTAGTCAGCAGTTACAATCTCACAGGAAGTAGAGGCCTTTTCCAAGGACACAAGGCAGGGGCCCTAAGAGGTAATGGGATAACTAGGAGAGGTTTCATTATCTAATGATGTATATATTTGAATGGTAGAGAATTGTGCCCTTTTTATAGATGTAGCTACCAATCATTTCTTGATGAATGAATCAATCAGTGTTTGATTAGCCATTAAGGAATCCCACAATATATATGTGTTATAGATATGTAGATAGATCAATAGACATAGATACATAGACATAAATAGATATATATATATTGATATTGCATGCAGAGAATACATTACTTTTTAGGTATCAGTAAATGGATATCATATGCCTTCAATTCTAAATCACCAGCAATTGAAATAAAATTTTTGATTTACTTAAAGCTTTTCAGTAAAAATATAAATGATATAGCTAGATGATATTTTCCCCTTTTAAAAACATAAATGTGATGTTTCAGTTAGCAGAAGATGAACATTATTTTATCATTCTCTAGAGAATTGACTAGTGCAAGTAGGTAGACTTTTATGTCTACTGCAAGCAAGCTAAACCTGGGGCACATTTGTCCTACTGCTGATTTGGCCTGGGAGGGTATGTGACCTGCTTATTGCTTTAGAGACGTATTACAGGTCCTTATTGGTTGGTTGGTTGGGATGCTTTGAAATCAAACAATGAAAATGTGTTTTACTGCTTATTTTATTAAATTCTATTAAATAATAAAAAGGCAATATGAATATTAACTTTATTTAAAAATCAATATGAATTGCTAAAACATTTTATAATGAATATCAAAATGTGCAGCTTCTAATAGAGGATATTATAAAAACACCTGGCTACCAAGGACCTTCTTGTATTAAATCCTAACAAAATAATACTTTCTAAGATCCTTAATGGTTTTAATAAGTGGGAGGTCTTATTGGATACATAATGCCAAAGACTGTTGTTCCTACTGAATATTAAAAGTAATTTAAAAAGTAGGATTCAATGCATAATACACAAACATATTCCAATATTGTCTTTGACATCCAATATTGACAATATTGACAATTTTAAAACAAATATAAAGAAATTTAGATGATAATAAATTTAAAATTTTTTCTAACTAGCATTGAATTTTATCACTTATTTTCCCACTCCTTGTAAGTTTCCTGATACAGATACACAGTAAGAAATAAATAATATTTTCTTCTCATTGCAAAAAAAATGATTCCCATATTTGATTTGGTTCCAAGTTTTTGAAAGAACTCCAGAAAGTAATAAAACACAAATTTTTATCCTAACTAACTTATGTTTTCAGTGAACTCCCAGTAAGCACACTTTGTATCCATTCATTTATAAGGGACCACTTTTTCCTAGGGCTACAAAAGCTTTACCTAACTGCAAGTGTTAGGATAGGCAACTTCTCATTTATCATGCTATGCCAGAGATTTATTCATAGAAAGTTACTGTTTTGCTTTTTGTTTTTTATTTTAATTAAACCAGGCACCGTGAGCCAGAGAGCAGCTTTTAGCAGTCGCCCACATCTTCTCAGGGGTTTAAGTGCAGTGCGGGTTGCTGCCGTGGATGGCTATAGTGAGTGTGGCTTTGTGCTCCAGCGACTTATGCCTCTAAGGTTTGTCTTGGCTCCAACAATTAACTTGGCTCAGGGAGCTCTGTCTGCCCATGGCTACTGCCTGCTGCCCAGGCCCAAGAATTGGCAGCCTTTAGCAAACTAAGACAGTGATCCTCCTAGCAAAGGTCCAATGCATCTAGTCCTTTTATTTTACTTAATTATGATCCCTAATTTGGGCCTTGTTCCAAGGATCTCAATGGAAAGTTGACCAAAGCACTCCCATCACTGACACTGATTTCTTTTTTTTTT